>KZ653311.1:0-13598 GCA_001010745.2 Gerris buenoi
TAAACTCCTCGTCGGGAAATCGAACCAGGTCTCTACTAGATTTTTCCGACTATTTTTCTAACTAGATTTTTCCAGAGTAAACAGCTTATATCGTTTGATTCATATTTAAATGGACTATATTTTTAGAATTTTTCCAATCAAAATCATCTGAAAAGGTTTCGAAAAAATAATGTTTTTTAAAATTTATTTTAGAGTTTTTGGAGAGTAGCCCTTCCAAACTCGAAGCTTATATTCATTTCTCGATTTCACCTCGGGGTATCCTGATCTTTCTGGACATGTATGCTAAATTTCGTCAAAATCATTTAAGTCGTTTAGGCTCCACGCGTCTGCACAAACGACAGACAAATTAAAGACTTATTTTTTACTCAGGGGAACTCAAAACGTGTAAATCCATCAAAACTCAAAATCGAATTTCGCGACATCACAAAACTTTCTTTTTATATGAAAAAAGTAAAAATACACTTTATATTAAATTTTTCTTATCATTTGTCTACTCACTACTACGAGTGTATAAATAAACAAACAAACTTTTTGTGAAATACCTAGAGGTCGACCAAGAAGTCATGAACACGGTAGAAACTAAAAGCTTAGCTTCGTTTAAAGTCGGAACTTCCGAGTATTGCCGAAGTCAGTATAGTCGGGTGCTANAGGGCAGGTTTGAAAGCTGCTAGAGAGTTTGATTAGGGCAGGTTTGAAAGCTGCTAGAGAGTTTGATTAGGGCAGGTTTGAAAGCTGCTAGAGAGTTTGATTAGGGCAGGTTTGAAAGCTGCTAGAGAGTTTGATTAGGGCAGGTTTGAAAGCTGCTAGAGAGTTTGATTAGGGCAGGTTTGAAAGCTGCTAGAGAGTTTGATTAGGGCAGGTTTGAAAGCTGCTAGAGAGTTTGATTAGGGCAGGTTTGAAAGCTGCTAGAGAGTTTGATTAGGGCAGGTTTGAAAGCTGCTAGAGAGTTTGATTAGGGCAGGTTTGAAAGCTGCTAGAGAGTTTGATTAGGGCAGGTTTGAAAGCTGCTAGAGAGTTTGATTAGGGCAGGTTTGAAAGCTGCTAGAGAGTTTGATTAGGGCAGGTTTGAAAGCTGCTAGAGAGTTTGATTAGGGCAGGTTTGAAAGCTGCTAGAGAGTTTGATTAGGGCAGGTTTGAAAGCTGCTAGAGAGTTTGATTAGGGCAGGTTTGAAAGCTGCTAGAGAGTTTGATTAGGGCAGGTTTGAAAGCTGCTAGAGAGTTTGATTAGGGCAGGTTTGAAAGCTGCTAGAGAGTTTGATTAGGGCAGGTTTGAAAGCTGCTAGAGAGTTTGATTAGGGCAGGTTTGAAAGCTGCTAGAGAGTTTGATTAGGGCAGGTTTGAAAGCTGCTAGAGAGTTTGATTAGGGCAGGTTTGAAAGCTGCTAGAGAGTTTGATTAGGGCAGGTTTGAAAGCTGCTAGAGAGTTTGATTAGGGCAGGTTTGAAAGCTGCTAGAGAGTTTGATTAGGGCAGGTTTGAAAGCTGCTAGAGAGTTTGATTAGGGCAGGTTTGAAAGCTGCTAGAGAGTTTGATTAGGGCAGGTTTGAAAGCTGCTAGAGAGTTTGATTAGGGCAGGTTTGAAAGCTGCTAGAGAGTTTGATTAGGGCAGGTTTGAAAGCTGCTAGAGAGTTTGATTAGGGCAGGTTTGAAAGCTGCTAGAGAGTTTGATTAGGGCAGGTTTGAAAGCTGCTAGAGAGTTTGATTAGGGCAGGTTTGAAAGCTGCTAGAGAGTTTGATTAGGGCAGGTTTGAAAGCTGCTAGAGAGTTTGATTAGGGCAGGTTTGAAAGCTGCTAGAGAGTTTGATTAGGGCAGGTTTGAAAGCTGCTAGAGAGTTTGATTAGGGCAGGTTTGAAAGCTGCTAGAGAGTTTGATTAGGGCAGGTTTGAAAGCTGCTAGAGAGTTTGATTAGGGCAGGTTTGAAAGCTGCTAGAGAGTTTGATTAGGGCAGGTTTGAAAGCTGCTAGAGAGTTTGATTAGGGCAGGTTTGAAAGCTGCTAGAGAGTTTGATTAGGGCAGGTTTGAAAGCTGCTAGAGAGTTTGATTAGGGCAGGTTTGAAAGCTGCTAGAGAGTTTGATTAGGGCAGGTTTGAAAGCTGCTAGAGAGTTTGATTAGGGCAGGTTTGAAAGCTGCTAGAGAGTTTGATTAGGGCAGGTTTGAAAGCTGCTAGAGAGTTTGATTAGGGCAGGTTTGAAAGCTGCTAGAGAGTTTGATTAGGGCAGGTTTGAAAGCTGCTAGAGAGTTTGATTAGGGCAGGTTTGAAAGCTGCTAGAGAGTTTGATTAGGGCAGGTTTGAAAGCTGCTAGAGAGTTTGATTAGGGCAGGTTTGAAAGCTGCTAGAGAGTTTGATTAGGGCAGGTTTGAAAGCTGCTAGAGAGTTTGATTAGGGCAGGTTTGAAAGCTGCTAGAGAGTTTGATTAGGGCAGGTTTGAAAGCTGCTAGAGAGTTTGATTAGGGCAGGTTTGAAAGCTGCTAGAGAGTTTGATTAGGGCAGGTTTGAAAGCTGCTAGAGAGTTTGATTAGGGCAGGTTTGAAAGCTGCTAGAGAGTTTGATTAGGGCAGGTTTGAAAGCTGCTAGAGAGTTTGATTAGGGCAGGTTTGAAAGCTGCTAGAGAGTTTGATTAGGGCAGGTTTGAAAGCTGCTAGAGAGTTTGATTAGGGCAGGTTTGAAAGCTGCTAGAGAGTTTGATTAGGGCAGGTTTGAAAGCTGCTAGAGAGTTTGATTAGGGCAGGTTTGAAAGCTGCTAGAGAGTTTGATTAGGGCAGGTTTGAAAGCTGCTAGAGAGTTTGATTAGGGCAGGTTTGAAAGCTGCTAGAGAGTTTGATTAGGGCAGGTTTGAAAGCTGCTAGAGAGTTTGATTAGGGCAGGTTTGAAAGCTGCTAGAGAGTTTGATTAGGGCAGGTTTGAAAGCTGCTAGAGAGTTTGATTAGGGCAGGTTTGAAAGCTGCTAGAGAGTTTGATTAGGGCAGGTTTGAAAGCTGCTAGAGAGTTTGATTAGGGCAGGTTTGAAAGCTGCTAGAGAGTTTGATTAGGGCAGGTTTGAAAGCTGCTAGAGAGTTTGATTAGGGCAGGTTTGAAAGCTGCTAGAGAGTTTGATTAGGGCAGGTTTGAAAGCTGCTAGAGAGTTTGATTAGGGCAGGTTTGAAAGCTGCTAGAGAGTTTGATTAGGGCAGGTTTGAAAGCTGCTAGAGAGTTTGATTAGGGCAGGTTTGAAAGCTGCTAGAGAGTTTGATTAGGGCAGGTTTGAAAGCTGCTAGAGAGTTTGATTAGGGCAGGTTTGAAAGCTGCTAGAGAGTTTGATTAGGGCAGGTTTGAAAGCTGCTAGAGAGTTTGATTAGGGCAGGTTTGAAAGCTGCTAGAGAGTTTGATTAGGGCAGGTTTGAAAGCTGCTAGAGAGTTTGATTAGGGCAGGTTTGAAAGCTGCTAGAGAGTTTGATTAGGGCAGGTTTGAAAGCTGCTAGAGAGTTTGATTAGGGCAGGTTTGAAAGCTGCTAGAGAGTTTGATTAGGGCAGGTTTGAAAGCTGCTAGAGAGTTTGATTAGGGCAGGTTTGAAAGCTGCTAGAGAGTTTGATTAGGGCAGGTTTGAAAGCTGCTAGAGAGTTTGATTAGGGCAGGTTTGAAAGCTGCTAGAGAGTTTGATTAGGGCAGGTTTGAAAGCTGCTAGAGAGTTTGATTAGGGCAGGTTTGAAAGCTGCTAGAGAGTTTGATTAGGGCAGGTTTGAAAGCTGCTAGAGAGTTTGATTAGGGCAGGTTTGAAAGCTGCTAGAGAGTTTGATTAGGGCAGGTTTGAAAGCTGCTAGAGAGTTTGATTAGGGCAGGTTTGAAAGCTGCTAGAGAGTTTGATTAGGGCAGGTTTGAAAGCTGCTAGAGAGTTTGATTAGGGCAGGTTTGAAAGCTGCTAGAGAGTTTGATTAGGGCAGGTTTGAAAGCTGCTAGAGAGTTTGATTAGGGCAGGTTTGAAAGCTGCTAGAGAGTTTGATTAGGGCAGGTTTGAAAGCTGCTAGAGAGTTTGATTAGGGCAGGTTTGAAAGCTGCTAGAGAGTTTGATTAGGGCAGGTTTGAAAGCTGCTAGAGAGTTTGATTAGGGCAGGTTTGAAAGCTGCTAGAGAGTTTGATTAGGGCAGGTTTGAAAGCTGCTAGAGAGTTTGATTAGGGCAGGTTTGAAAGCTGCTAGAGAGTTTGATTAGGGCAGGTTTGAAAGCTGCTAGAGAGTTTGATTAGGGCAGGTTTGAAAGCTGCTAGAGAGTTTTATTAGGGCAGGTTTGAAAGCTGCTAGTGAGATTGATTAGGGCAGGTTTGAAAGCTGCTAATGAATTTGGTGAGGGAAGATTTAAAAGCTGCTATAGATAGTTTGATTAGGGAAGGTTTGAAAGCTGCTAGTGAGATTGATTTGGGCAGGTTTGAAAGCTGCTAGTGAGATTGATCAGGGCAGGTTTGATTAGCAACTTTAGCTAAGAGTCTCGTAAGCAGGTTTGAAAGCTGCTAGAGAATCAAATGAGGGAAGTTTTGTAAGCTGATATAGAGAGTTTGATATGGGCAGGTTTGAAAACTGGTAAATAGTCTACTAAGGGAAGGTTTAAAAGCTACTAAAAATGAAAATGTCACTGACATTCTCGTCTGATTTATTAAACCTGAGCTGATATAGAACATTAATGTCCTGGACTAATCTAATATCTAATACCTTCCACCCTTGTAACCTTCCACTAATTACTCCGAGCTCTGTAAAATAACTCCTTCTCCCTCACTAATTAAATCTATTTCAAAACTATTTTACATATTACTTTTATTTCTAAACTCTTCTAACAACTATGAGTTCGTCTAAAGAAGGCTGCTTTAGAACAGTCGAAAACGGTTAATTGTTTCAATATGCAATATACCTACAATCAAGTTGTGTGAAGACGTTATTTGTTTATTGCAGTGCATCGTTTCAAATCAATTTTTTAGGTACGAAACAGTCCCAAGTCGGGTTAGAACGGCTTTTATCTATTGCGCATGCCCTAGATCATCCCATATATTCTATCATCCATATATTCTATTAAGTCTCTATACTCGGTGGTTTGGACTTTACATTAAACGGTTCCCAAACGATCCCTGCCTGGGTTAGAACAGTTTGGAGGACGGTACGAAACACTGTCACAAGTCAGGTAAGAATGTCTTTTATCTATTGCGCATGTTCGTGACAATCCTGCAGATGGCTCCCTTCTCGGTTGGAATAAGCTTATGAACAAGATTTCTTTATTATTCTTCCGTTGCAAATTATCATTGTTATTGTTTTGTGATCAGTTTTGTCTTCGAGTCTAATTTTGCGAGCAAGTGAAAAAAGCTTAAAGATCCAAATGAAACTGGCACCGACAATGTTTGTTTTGAAAATTCTCGTGGCCGCGGCCACATTGTAATTAAATCTTGACCTTTCAAAAGACACACGTGTTGGGGGATATCGTGATTTGTGATTTGATTTTTATTGTGTTATAGGCGTCTTTATAACGGCAGTCGCTCCAGTTTAGAGTCATTTGCTGACGATGCACTACGACACTCTCCAACGCGATAAATCACCTTGTTATTTGTCATGTTTATTCACTGCGTTATTTTTGTCTTGTGATATAATTTGTGCGTCGAAGCGAGTTATTTTTGGATCCGACCAACTTGGATGGGATTTTAGAATTGATAGATACTCGCATTTTCTGTCATAAATGTTCCATGTTGTAATTTTTTACACACAGCTGTAATTCTATTTCTGGAACTAACATGTTGTTTCCATTCTAAGAGCATAGCAAGGCCACCAGTAATAAACCAAGTTTGCAGAGACGAAATTCCAGTAAAAGCTGAGTTATTTTTGTTGATTTTTTTTTCGGCTTTTGCTTAATAAACTCTTTTCCTATGCATCGGAGAGCAAAAGTAGTTATTACCACTATTGTAAAGGACAAAATTTGCTAAAACTTTTGTTTATAATTTGATTCTACCTTATTTTTGATTCCGAGCTTACCAAAAGTAACGGAAGCTATGTGATCGTTCTGGAGAAAGAAAGATGTTTTGATCATCGATATAGAAAATTCCAAGACAGAAATCAGTTTTCAGACAACAGGGACATTTCGGTTCCGTGTCTGTCTGTGAAATAGAACGCGAGGAAGCTATGTGCCACACTAATTGGCAGAGTATTTTTCTAAACGATCGATTTTAGATACGATTCAATAGATTCGGCGATCTTTAACAATAGCAGTGTCGCTGTTACTTTTCTTTTCCCGTCCTAAAATTTCAATTTGTAATTCTAAAGTGAATTTTCACGTTTTCACGAGCGTTGGGTTGGACTACCCTATACGGAGCATCATGTATAGAAATGGAAAAAACTGGCACATATAATTAAAGCCTTTTCTATATTTTGATAAAAAAAATGCACCAATTATGGATTCTTCTTCATTTCATAAGTTTTCTCTTATTACAATTTACATCTTCAGATCTCTATTTTGAGACAAAGCTGTATACAGGCCGATTTTGGGAATCTTAGGCGTATGTATCTATAGTAGATTACCTGGGCTTCGATGTAGCGTATCTGGTTTTTCAAAAGAGTATGAAATGAAAAAGAATACATAAATAATGCAATTTATATCAATATATAGGAAACACTTTAATTATGTGTNACGACAGACAAACAGACAACAGAACAACGACAGACAAACAGACAACAGAACAACGACAGACAAACAGACAACAGAACAACGACAGACAAACAGACAACAGAACAACGACAGACAAACAGACAACAGAACAACGACAGACAAACAGACAACAGAACAACGACAGACAAACAGACAACAGAACAACGACAGACAAACAGACAACAGAACAACGACAGACAAACAGACAACAGAACAACGACAGACAAACAGACAACAGAACAACGACAGACAAACAGACAACAGAACAACGACAGACAAACAGACAACAGAACAACGACAGACAAACAGACAACAGAACAACGACAGACAAACAGACAACAGAACAACGACAGACAAACAGACAACAGAACAACGACAGACAAACAGACAACAGAACAACGACAGACAAACAGACAACAGAACAACGACAGACAAACAGACAACAGAACAACGACAGACAAACAGACAACAGAACAACGACAGACAAACAGACAACAGAACAACGACAGACAAACAGACAACAGAACAACGACAGACAAACAGACAACAGAACAACGACAGACAAACAGACAACAGAACAACGACAGACAAACAGACAACAGAACAACGACAGACAAACAGACAACAGAACAACGACAGACAAACAGACAACAGAACAACGACAGACAAACAGACAACAGAACAACGACAGACAAACAGACAACAGAACAACGACAGACAAACAGACAACAGAACAACGACAGACAAACAGACAACAGAACAACGACAGACAAACAGACAACAGAACAACGACAGACAAACAGACAACAGAACAACGACAGACAAACAGACAACAGAACAACGACAGACAAACAGACAACAGAACAACGACAGACAAACAGACAACAGAACAACGACAGACAAACAGACAACAGAACAACGACAGACAAACAGACAACAGAACAACGACAGACAAACAGACAACAGAACAACGACAGACAAATTAAAAACCTTTTTTGACTCATGGTCAAGGGACTTCAAAACGTGGAAATCCATAAAAGTCTCAAAATTGAATTTTCGCGCCATCACAATACTTTCTGTTTATATGAGAAAAAAATGAAGTGATGCTTTCTTTTGTTAATTTGTAAACA
Organism: Gerris buenoi; assembly: GCA_001010745.2. Taxonomy (NCBI): domain Eukaryota; kingdom Metazoa; phylum Arthropoda; class Insecta; order Hemiptera; family Gerridae; genus Gerris; species Gerris buenoi. The sequence continues at coordinate 7,783 of KZ653311.1, forward strand.
TTCCTAATACCGTTTTACTGCTCAAATAAATTAGTCTCTAAATAGATTAAAACTAAATTATTATTTGCTATAATAACAATAAACTATTTTCCTCAAACGTTTATTTATTTTAATTTATGTAAACAATGGTGTCTTATCTCTTTATAACAGTACAAGTAGGTTATACCAATAACATAAACAAATGATAAAATGAACAAAAATAACTTTTAAAATAAGTTTTTAGGTCAAAATATAAATATTTTATAATTATTATTAATAACAATTTAATGTTCATAATTTTAACTCGGACAAGTACAACGACCACAACTGTAATTTTTTATAACATATTTTCTTTACATATACCAAAATTCAATGTTGTTTATTGTAATATTGACGATATTATTTTTTAATTATTTTTCAATCATTAATAAAATATTAACATGAATATAATGAAACACACAACTGTTTGGATCTGCTGAAACAACGTTTCTTATTATAAAGGTAATTAATTTTTTTGATTTAAGAGATTTGTTATTATGAATTCATGTTCGAAGAATAAAAACAAATATAAACATGAGTTGTGTAGTGAGCTATTTAGAAATTATTTGTATGATAAGTGTTTTTGTGGGGGTCTAGTAAATACAGACATGAAAGCTGCTAAGAAAAGGTAAGGTCGGTTTAAAAGTTGCTGGCAATTCTGGTGAGGGCATGTTTGAAATCTGCTAAAAAGTTTGACAGGGCAGGTTTGAAGCTGCTAGACAGTTTGATGAGGACAGATTTAAAATCTGCTAGAGAGTTGAAAGCTGCTAGAGAGTTGAAAGCTGCTAGAGAGTTTGATTAGGGCAGGTTTGAAAGCTGCTAGAGAGTTTGATTAGGGCAGGTTTGAAAGCTGCTAGAGAGTTTGATTAGGGCAGGTTTGAAAGCTGCTAGAGAGTTTGATTAGGGCAGGTTTGAAAGCTGCTAGAGAGTTTGATTAGGGCAGGTTTGAAAGCTGCTAGAGAGTTTGATTAGGGCAGGTTTGAAAGCTGCTAGAGAGTTTGATTAGGGCAGGTTTGAAAGCTGCTAGAGAGTTTGATTAGGGCAGGTTTGAAAGCTGCTAGAGAGTTTGATTAGGGCAGGTTTGAAAGCTGCTAGAGAGTTTGATTAGGGCAGGTTTGAAAGCTGCTAGAGAGTTTGATTAGGGCAGGTTTGAAAGCTGCTAGAGAGTTTGATTAGGGCAGGTTTGAAAGCTGCTAGAGAGTTTTATTAGGGCAGGTTTGAAAGCTGCTAGTGAGATTGATTAGGGCAGGTTTGAAAGCTGCTAATGAATTTGGTGAGGGAAGATTTAAAAGCTGCTATAGATAGTTTGATTAGGGAAGGTTTGAAAGCTGCTAGTGAGATTGATTTGGGCAGGTTTGAAAGCTGCTAGTGAGATTGATCAGGGCAGGTTTGATTAGCAACTTTAGCTAAGAGTCTCGTAAGCAGGTTTGAAAGCTGCTAGAGAATCAAATGAGGGAAGTTTTGTAAGCTGATATAGAGAGTTTGATATGGGCAGGTTTGAAAACTGGTAAATAGTCTACTAAGGGAAGGTTTAAAAGCTACTAAAAATGAAAATGTCACTGACATTCTCGTCTGATTTATTAAACCTGAGCTGATATAGAACATTAATGTCCTGGACTAATCTAATATCTAATACCTTCCACCCTTGTAACCTTCCACTAATTACTCCGAGCTCTGTAAAATAACTCCTTCTCCCTCACTTATTAAAACTATTTCAAAACTATTTTACATATTACTTTTATTTCTAAACTCTTCTAACAACTATGAGTTCGTCTAAAGAAGGCTGCTTTAGAACAGTCGAAAACGGTTAATTGTTTCAATATGCAATATACCTACAATCAAGTTGTGTGAAGACGTTATTTGTTTATTGCAGTGCATCGTTTCAATTCAATTTTTTAGGTACGAAACAGTCCCAAGTCGGGTTAGAACGGCTTTTATCTATTGCGCATGCCCTAGATCATCCCATATATTCTATCATCCATATATTCTATTAAGTCTCTATACTCGGTGGTTTGGACTTTACATTAAACGGTTCCCAAACGATCCCTGCCTGGGTTAGAACAGTTTGGAGGACGGTACGAAACACTGTCACAAGTCAGGTAAGAATGTCTTTTATCTATTGCGCATGTTCGTGACAATCCTGCAGATGGCTCCCTTCTCGGTTGGAATAAGCTTATGAACAAGATTTCTTTATTATTCTTCCGTTGCAAATTATCATTGTTATTGTTTTGTGATCAGTTTTGTCTTCGAGTCTAATTTTGCGAGCAAGTGAAAAAAGCTTAAAGATCCAAATGAAACTGGCACCGACAATGTTTGTTTTGAAAATTCTCGTGGCCGCGGCCACATTGTAATTAAATCTTGACCTTTCAAAAGACACACGTGTTGGGGATATCGTGATTTGTGATTTGATTTTTATTGTGTTATAGGCGTCTTTATAACGGCAGTCGCTCCAGTTTAGAGTCATTTGCTGACTAGATGCACTACGACACTCTCCAACGCGATAAATCAGCTTGTTATTTGTCATGTTTATTCACTGCGTTATTTTTGTCTTGTGATATAATTTGTGCGTCGAAGCGAGTTATTTTTGGATCCGACCAACTTGGATGGGATTTTAGAATTGATAGATATAGATACTCGCGTTTTCTGTCATCATGTTCCATGTTGTAATTTTTTACAACAGCTTTAATTCTATTTCTGGAATTAACATGTTTTCCCATTCTAAGAGCATATCAAGGCCACCAGTAATAAACCAAGTTTGCAGAGACGAAATTCCAGTAAAAGCTGAGTTATTTTTGTTGATTTTTTTTTCGGCTTTTGCTTAATAAACTCTTTTCCTATGCATCGGAGAGCAAAAGTAGTTATTACCACTATTGTAAAGGACAAAATTTGCTAAAACTTTTGTTTATAATTTGATTCTACCTTATTTTTGATTCCGAGCTTACCAAAAGTAACGGAAGCTATGTGATCGTTCTGGAGAAAGAAAGATGTTTTGATCATCGATATAGAAAATTCCAAGACAGAAATCAGTTTTCAGACAACAGGGACATTTCGGTTCCGTGTCTGTCTGTGAAATAGAACGCGAGGAAGCTATGTGCCACACTAATTGGCAGAGTATTTTTCTAAACGATCGATTTTAGATACGATTCAATAGATTCGGCGATCTTTAACAATAGCAGTGTCGCTGTTACTTTTCTTTTCCCGTCCTAAAATTTCAATTTGTAATTCTAAAGTGAATTTTCACGTTTTCACGAGCGTTGGGTTGGACTACCCTATACGGAGCATCATGTATAGAAATGGAAAAAACTGGCACATATAATTAAAGCCTTTTCTATATTTTGATAAAAAAAATGCACCAATTATGGATTCTTCTTCATTTCATAAGTTTTCTCTTATTACAATTTACATCTTCAGATCTCTATTTTGAGACAAAGCTGTATACAGGCCGATTTTGGGAATCTTAGGCGTATGTATCTATAGTAGATTACCTGGGCTTCGATGTAGCGTATCTGGTTTTTCAAAAGAGTATGAAATGAAAAAGAATACATAAATAATGCAATTTATATCAATATATAGGAAACCCTTTAATTATGTGTCCATTATATTTGTTAGTTTTTGCATTTCTATACATGATGCCCCGTATAGGGGAATCCAACCGAGCGTTGTGCATCGTGCATCAACACTTGGACGGATAACACTCCTTAGCGAACTATAGTTTGAGCATTGACATTCGCTATCACTTAATGTATTTACGTTTTTTTCATATGGGCTACAATTATCGTACTAAAGGGAAGTGAATTTGTGCAAACATCCAGTTTTGTTTTCAACGAAATACAGGGTGTCCCAGCTAATATGGAACAGCGAAATATCTCCGGAACCATGATGAATAGAAAGATGCGGTTTTCAGGGTTCGATAAAGGCTAAAAAGGCGCTTCTAGAACATATGCTGAACATTTTCTGTGTGCAGCAAACAAAATAAACAAAAAGTAAATAGGAAGCCATATTTTTAAGACTGGATTTGGATTCTATGGCTAAAAATAAGACTTTTTTACTCATTAGTTTGCCGTCTAGAGAGCCCTAAACTTGCTAAAATTTAAACTTTAAGTCCATTTTACAGCTAAACTAATGGATTTAAGAAAAAAAATCAAGAGACAAAAAAATCTTATTTTTAGCCATAGAATCCAAATCCAGTCGAAAATGCATACCTTATACGTGAAGGTTTTTTTTTGCCTAAAAAGGTGTTCAGCAGGGCTCAAAAAGTGAAAAAAATATCAATAATGCATCTTTTTAAGAACGTATTTGCATTCTATGGCTAAAAATTGCATTACATATTAGCTGGGACACCCTGTATATATCATGCGTCTTTCAGTTAACATTTATTGTGACGACGATTTGAGGAAAAGTTAAATTTAGTTGAAATTCGGCAGAGGTTTTCCTTTTAACACTGCTCAGGCTAAGTTCGTTGTGAAGCATTTCCCGTCGTCCGTCAATGTGATCAAGTGCAACGCTTGCGCAAATGTGAGCTTAAAATTGCAAATTCGAACTTTAGGACGGGAAAAGATTCTATATTTATCAAGTCGAAGTCAATCATTATTGACAAATCCATTTTTTTTTTTTTTGTAAAAACCAACATTGGAACTGCTATTAAGTGCTAAAGATCGACAAATCAAATTTAAAAGCATTAAAATTATAAATAAAAAAAAATATTAAACATTTGTTTCAAAAACCAAAAATAGGAATTAATTCAATATAACTTTCTACTTGGGGCTTTCTTGTTTTTGTTTACTTGTATACTTATTAGAGGAGGTTGGAGGTGGTTAGAGATGGTTAGAGGTGGTTAGAGGTGGTTAGAGATGGTTAGAGGTGGTTAGAGGTGGTTAGAGATGGTTAGAGTTATAGGGTGGTTAGACACAGGTTTGTTATGTATGTGTAACAACATAACAAACAGTATGTGTTTGTTACCTTTTTAGGGTTTCGTTGGTAAAACCCCCCCAAAAAAAACCCTTATAGTTTCGTTCCTGTGTCTGTCTGTCCGTCACTCTGTACGGTTCCAATAACTTTTGAAGCAAAAGAGATTAAAGCGTGAAACTTACTAGTATTAAAGATCGTTATGACGCGCACACAGGAAAAATATAGAGAACTCAAAAATAATCAGCTCTATTCAAAATGGCGGATAATTATCATCGCGAGAAAAAAATATTTTTTTAAAATTTTGAGTGGGGTATCAAATGAAAGGTATTAAAGAGTAGATTACAAAAATATATAACACTTGTGGGTAATATTTTATTTTCCCCCCACTATTTTGTCAAAAAATTTAATATTCCCCTCCCCCCTCTTACCCCTTACTAATTTTTGTTCACAATACTAACGAAACCCTTTTTACGTGAGTCTTCACACCTTACCAATTTATTTAAGGTAATAATTCTTCCCTCCTTTTGTCTTAATCAATCTCTTCACATCTCCTGTAGCTTAGCCTTCATGATACATTTTTTGTTCTATTGAAGTCGATCCAGTAGCCTCAAGGTAGCTTGCATTCCATTCATATTTTTATTCATTTATTTATTTTTTAATTATTGTTAATTTAATTACTGTTTTAATTGTGTTTTACAATCTAATGTTACCTTACTTTATACCTTAAGTTTAAGTCTGTTACTTTGTTTATAGATTATCTGAAGAAGGCTGCTTCAGAACAGCCGAAACGTTAACCGTTTTAGGTGTTTTTAAGACCTCCTGAGTGGTTTTCAGCATGACGTATGTATGTGTATATAGGGTAGGTTGTTGTACCTTGGAACACTTTTTAA
>KZ653311.1:80581-91994 GCA_001010745.2 Gerris buenoi
TTTTTAGTTAAAGTTGTCAAACAGGTGCGTACCTTTATTCGTGTAATTACCGTATTTGAATTTAAATCATTATTATAAAATACTATATTTATGAAACCAGGCTTATTTTTTAGCTCTTATATTGCTGTTTAAGGAAATAACTTGGATATTTGTGTAGTGTTATTTATTTGGCTCTAATTTAATATTCAATGATCAAATGTAATTACCGTACTAAAAATGTGTAATTACCGTAATTGTAAATAAAATTACGGTAATTAAATTTTTATTACAGTATTTACAACTTTTATATTCTGTTATAAAAAGATCGTAAACTTGCGCGGATAGAATTAAAATTAAGTTCTAGGTCTTTCGGTGGTGACCGCGTCTCAAAGGACGTACATTCAAATTTTTCTCTCTTAAAACTAGAGCAAAATTGCCCGTAGTTTGAGAATCACCCGTATGCACTCAACTTATAGTTCTATCAAATAAATTTTATTTGTCATTCCATTTTGTGTTGAAAAAATAAATTAATTTAAAATAAAGCATGAAACGATTTTTATAAATTATTTAATTATAGTGTGGTAAATTTATTTTAAGTTGTTTGAAAAAATTAAATTATTTTGTGTTTTTTAGGTTTGTTATTTTTAGGGAAGATAAAATGTTAACAAATACAAAATATTATAAAATGTGGGTAATGGACTCGAAGCTAAAACTCTGGAGGTTTTATTTGAAATAAAAACTTGCAGCTACGAATATGGCGTCAGATAACTCTCCACCAAAATTGTATGACATCAGACGTCTCTCAACTAAAATCAATATCGCATCATATATGTCTCTTCATCAAAACAATATGCCATCACATGTCTTTCCACCAATCAATATAGCATCAGATGTCTCTCCACCAAAACAATATAGCATCAGATGTCTCTCCACCAAAACAATATGACATCAGATGTCTCTCCACCAAAACAATATAGCATCAAGATGTCTCTCCACCAATCAATATAGCATCAGATGTTTCTCCACCAAAACAATATAGCATCAGATGTCTCTCCACCAAAACAATATAGCATCAGATGTCTCTCCACCAAAACAATGTAGCATCAGATGTCTCTCCACCAAAACAATATAGCATCAGATGTCTCTCCACCAAAACAATATAGCATCAGATGTCTCTCCACCAAAACAATATAGCATCAGATGTCTCTCCACCAAAACAATATAGCATCAGATGTCTCTCCACCAAAACAATATAGCATCAGATGTCTCTCCACCAAAACAATATAGCATCAGATGTCTCTCCACCAAAACAATATAGCATCAGATGTCTCTCCACCAAAACAATATAGCATCAGATGTCTCTCCACCAAAACAATATAGCATCAGATGTCTCTCCACCAAAACAATATAGCATCAGATGTCTCTCCACCAAAACAATATAGCATCAGATGTCTCTCCACCAAAACAATATAGCATCAGATGTCTCTCCACCAAAACAATATAGCATCAGATGTCTCTCCACCAAAACAATATAGCATCAGATGTCTCTCCACCAAAACAATATAGCATCAGATGTCTCTCCACCAAAACAATATAGCATCAGATGTCTCTCCACCAAAACAATATAGCATCAGATGTCTCTCCACCAAAACAATATAGCATCAGATGTCTCTCCACCAAAACAATATAGCATCAGATGTCTCTCCACCAAAACAATATAGCATCAGATGTCTCTCCACCAAAACAATATAGCATCAGATGTCTCTCCACCAAAACAATATAGCATCAGATGTCTCTCCACCAAAACAATGTAGCATTAGATGTCTCTCCACCAAAACAGTATAGCATCAGATGTCTCTCCACCAAAACAATGTAGCATTAGATGTTTCTCCATCAAAACAGTACAGCATCAGATGTCCCTCCATCAAAACAATAATAGCATTAGATGTCTCTCCATCAAAACAATAACAGCATCAGATGTCTCCACCAAAACAATATGAAGTGATGATGAAGAACTAAATAATAACTAATCTTTATGAACTGATGAAGAACTAAAGTGGTGTAAACGGATCTGTCACATAAGCTATTGCTATTATTATTATTATTTTTTTTTTGTTTTTTGTTTTTTTTTTACAAAATACCTGTACATTATATTTGGCAAACAAATATTCAGGGACATACACCGACGAATTGTCTTTGTTCATGAAACTTCAAATAGTTATTCTTGAAATCTTGCGACGCATTGGAAAAATGTTGCATACATGGGATTCCATAAGTATTAAAACGATTATTTTAAATTATAATTAATTGCACTTTTAATTAAACACAAAATAAAATGTATTATTAACCAACCGAGTCATGATGATATAATTTTCTTGAAAGAATAAAAATTATTGATAACTTTCACCTACACTCAGTGTTGCCAATAATAACAATATCCAATTAAAATTTAAACGAAGACTATTTTTCCAACAGAAAATTAAAAGATTTCTATTTTCCGGTTGTTGTTTTTATAAGTATAGGTTGGATTGTCGAAGGGTTTTGAAAAATATATTATGGTGGATTTGAAGACGCTATTGTTTCAGATGGAGTTCTTCAGATGGGAGTGGAAGAGGGTGGACTGCTTCATCCGAAGGGCGGCGAAGTGAATAACGGGGGCGGTGGACCGGGGGCAGTAGCGGCTCCAAATCCTCCTTCGGCTCTCAAGAGGCAGGAGTCGTTCAGATTGCAACCTCAGCCGCCTCTTCTGGACTTAGACCCCGCCTTATCCCCTCCACCTCAGGTAAGTTTATCTCATGGTGAGGTTTCCGGGTGATAAAAATGTAAAGTACGTTTATATACGTATAATATGTTTGTGCATGTTATTTGTTGGGACTTGGTAGTTTCATACATCTATAAAAGTGCGTTTACACCTGACACTTCTCTCCGGCAATAAATGTCAAGTGTCAGACAGAAATTGCTTTTAGTGTTTACATCTGAGAGAAATTGCTTTTAGAGTTTACATCTGAGAGAAATTGCTTTTAGTGTTTACATCTGAGAGAAATTGCTTTTAGTGTTTACATCTGAGAGAAATTGCTTTTAGTGTTTACATCTGAGAGAAATTGCTTTTAGTGTTTACATCTGAGAGAAATTGCTTTTAGTGTTTACATCTGAGAGAAATTGCTTTTAGTGTTTACATCTGAGAGAAATTGCTTTTAGTGTTTACATCTGAGAGAAATTGCTTTTAGTGTTTACATCTGAGAGAAATTGCTTTTAGTGTTTACATCTGAGAGAAATTGCTTTTAGTGTTTACATCTGAGAGAAATTGCTTTTAGTGTTTACATCTGAGAGAAATTGCTTTTAGTGTTTACATCTGAGAGAAATTGCTTTTAGTGTTTACATCTGAGAGAAATTGCTTTTAGTGTTTACATCTGAGAGAAATTGCTTTTAGTGTTTACATCTGAGAGAAATTGCTTTTAGTGTTTACATCTGAGAGAAATTGCTTTTAGTGTTTACATCTGAGAGAAATTGCTTTTAGTGTTTACATCTGAGAGAAATTGCTTTTAGTGTTTACATCTGAGAGAAATTGCTTTTAGTGTTTACATCTGAGAGAAATTGCTTTTAGTGTTTACATCTGAGAGAAATTGCTTTTAGTGTTTACATCTGAGAGAAATTGCTTTTAGTGTTTACATCTGAGAGAAATTGCTTTTAGTGTTTACATCTGAGAGAAATTGCTTTTAGTGTTTACATCTGAGAGAAATTGCTTTTAGTGTTTACATCTGAGAGAAATTGCTTTTAGTGTTTACATCTGAGAGAAATTGCTTTTAGTGTTTACATCTGAGAGAAATTGCTTTTAGTGTTTACATCTGAGAGAAATTGCTTTTAGTGTTTACATCTGAGAGAAATTGCTTTTAGTGTTTACATCTGAGAGAAATTGCTTTTAGTGTTTACATCTGAGAGAAATTGCTTTTAGTGTTTACATCTGAGAGAAATTGCTTTTAGTGTTTACATCTGAGAGAAATTGCTTTTAGTGTTTACATCTGAGAGAAATTGCTTTTAGTGTTTACATCTGAGAGAAATTGCTTTTAGTGTTTACATCTGAGAGAAATTGCTTTTAGTGTTTACATCTGAGAGAAATTGCTTTTAGTGTTTACATCTGAGAGAAATTGCTTTTAGTGTTTACATCTGAGAGAAATTGCTTTTAGTGTTTACATCTGAGAGAAATTGCTTTTAGTGTTTACATCTGAGAGAAATTGCTTTTAGTGTTTACATCTGAGAGAAATTGCTTTAGATTTATGTTTAAATCAAATTATAGTTAGGTATTATTAACACTGGGAGACGTTAATTCTCGGTTTAGTTCTAATGTCATTATGTATTGACTTGCTAAAGAAAGCTTGGTGTTGGGGACTAGTTATCGGTTACGGCAGAGAAAAATCATTCTCCTGCGTAGCTTAGTTGGTAAGAGCATCTGTACTGGAAATACAGGAGGCCCGTGGTTCAAGTCCCGGCGCTGGAGTCTATTTTTCTCTGTCTGTCTCCCAGTGTTAATGATAATTATAATTTGATTTAAATTAAAATTTAAACTTTCCGTAGTATGAAAACTACCAAAAACAAACATTGAATTGAGATTTATGTCGGAGATATATATCTGACATTTTTCGCAATGCTTAAATTTACAAAAAAATATAACAATCGGTGTTTACATCTGTTGTTATAGAAGTGTCGACACTTAAAGCTGAGAGTAAATAAAACATAAATCTCAGACATAAATGTTTCGGTGTTTACACTACAGAGATTTCTGTCTGACATAAATGTCATGCAATAAATGTCAGGTGTAAACGCACCTTAATACAGTAGAACATTTTTTAATGAACCTGTTGTTGCATCTTTATTACCAAATAGTTTTAAAGTGAAGATATAGGTAAGTATAGAAGAGTCAGGAAAATATCGATTTCGGTAAAAAAAAAAAAAAAAAAATCTATAATAAAATCTGTTATTTCCTACGAATGTCAAAGATTGAGGCAAAGCTAAACGATTATAGTTTAGACACGAAACTTAGAACTTCAGCTGATACTGATCTTGAAACTATATGTAATTTAATTTTTACTTTACTTGATTTTTATTTAGATGTGAAATCAAATCACTATCTGCACTAAGTATTAAATTAAATAACTAAAAGAACCGATATCATTTAACCAGCCATAAGGCCTCTTGATTTCATTATTTGACAGATAACTGCTTCACTGTTGGCCGACGTAAACTGACTTCCTTTTGTATGGTTTCCCTGCAAAATTCTTCATCCGGATATTTAGAAAAAGGGTGTCCAAGTTGACAAGGGTTTGAAATCGTTACCCGAGTAGCACAACTGATCCAAAAGATATACCTGGGATATCCTTTTGTCCAGACTTTGCTGTCTATAATCGTTGGTCCATAGGCTCCTCTATGGTTATCCAGTTTTTGATGCTTCATTGGGTTATCCTAAGGATCTCCCATGGATATCCTTAATGGGATGTCCAGTTAAGGGTATCCTATATGGATGTCCAGTGTCCAGTTAAGGTTGACGCTACTTGGATCGTGTAAACCGGGTACCAAAGTCAACTTGTACATCCAAATTGAGTTGGATGGGTTCCAAATTTTTTTGATCAAAGTAAACATTAATAAAAATCAAAAATGGCTCCCACCTGACAAATTATGAGAACTAGCTGTCAAAAAATGACAAAAATGTGAGGTTGTGCTGGGTTTTGTTTACTGCAAGGTTATAAATCACTACTGTTTTAAAACTTAATGAGTACAATTAAACATAAAAGTGCGGGAGGAAAAACATTTCACACAATCTATCTAAACCTCTCACTTTATATTGTATTCCACTATTTTGACCAAGTATACTTGGATCGTGTAAACCTTACTTAAAAGTTCCAGAAACACTTGGACCAAGTGGATTTGATTAAAGTTACTTGGACCAAGTATACTTGGATCGTGTAAACCTTACTTCAAAGTTCCACAAACACTTGGACCAAGTGGATTTGATCAAAGTTACTTGGACCAAGTATACTTGGATCGTGTAAACCTTACTTCAAAGTTCCACAAACACTTGGATCAAGTGGATTTGATCAAAGTTACTTGAACCACTTATACTTGGATCGTGTAAACCTTACTTCAAAGTTCCACAAACACTCGGACCATGTGGATTTGATCAAATTTACTTGAACCAAGTAAACTTGGATGGTTTAAGCGCGACTTAACTGTGTTCTGATTGGTTACAGGGTGATGGAGGAGGTGATGGGAACAGTGCCGTGGTCAGACTGGAAGACATGCCAAGTGAGTTCGAGTGTTGCTTTTGCAATTCTAAGGTACCTACTTTTCCTAACAAGCAAAAAAAAAATACCAAACAAAGACAAAAACTAAATTACGCGCCCCCATAAACAAAAACAAATTAACCAAAGTAATGTCGATTTGACTCAAAATTAAAATTCCTCAATGAAAAAACCAACTTAGCTTTTCAACGCATATGAAATTTAATTATAAAAGTTCCCTGACACCTAATATAATAATTATAATTTACGTAGCTGAAAATTAATACCAAGAAGATATTAAAGAACTGCTTTCTTTTAATTATGTCTTCGGGGCTCTTAATAAAAAAAAACAACAACAATTTTTTTTGTGATATTAAATTAAAATTACCAATTTGTGTTTCAAAATTTGGGATTTTTTCAAGCCTGAGCTTTTTTTAATTTTAGATTAGACCAAGATATTTAACATATATAGTAATGTACATTTATGTTGCATAAAATTTATGGATTCCATAATTATGTTATAGTCCAGAAGATGCACAAATGTGTCTGACTAACATCAAGCTAGAATTCTGTATATATGTTAATCTTTTGGTGCCTTTTAAGAATATTTGGTCGGCTAAGTTCGTCTGCGGGACATAGCTTGGCAATAGGCATTTAAAAAAAAAAAAAAACTGGTGGAGAGCGGTCATGTCCCTCCCTTTTTGGTGGACAATGTGATTTTCATGATCCTGAGTACAAAATTAGTTAGTAGACCAATAATCAAGTTGATGGCAGTTTTTTACTTAATAGGTTAGTTAGTCAAATATTAATCCTAATTAAAGAGGTCACCTATTGAGTGACAGACTAAAATCAACTTGATTATTGGTCTACTAACTAATTTTGTACTCAGGATCATGAAAATCACATTGTCCACCAAAAAGGGTGAGACATGGCCGCTCTCCACCGGTTTTTTTTTTTTTCAAATTCTATTGTTAAGCTATGTCCCGCAGACGAACTTAGCCGACCACATATTCTTAAGGCACCAAAAGATTTACTAATACACCTAGCTTGATATTAGTCAGATACTTTTTTGCGCGCTATCTCCTGGACTAAGTCCTTTTGTTTTTTTTATCTATTAAAATAGATTTTGTACTCAGGATCATGAAAATCACATTGTCCACCAAAAAGGGTGAGACATGGCCGCTCTCCACCGGTTTTTTTTTTTTTCAAATTCTATTGTTAAGCTATGTCCCGCAGACGAACTTAGCCGACCACATATTCTTAAGGCACCAAAAGATTTACTAATACACCTAGCTTGATATTAGTCAGATACTTTTTTGCGCGCTATCTCCTGGACTAAGTCCTTTTGTTTTTTTTATCTATTAAAATAGATTTTTAAAAAAAAAAATAAAAAAAAAAAAATAACTTTCCTGTAAACTTTTTGCCTCCTTCTCGTATTTTAAATACCAACTATAAACATAATTTTTCAATAATTTGATTTCTTACTTAAAATATAAAAATATTTCTTTATCCTTTCCAATCTCCTTTAACTCCCCCAAAAAAGTAAAAAAAAAAAGTATAAATTCTGAACGTATTAGTTGATTTAAGCACTAGTAAAAACTAAACTCGTGTTAAAATTAGATTTTACTTTGACAGCTCCGACGTACCAACCTATGTGAAGGAAAAAAATAAAGCCTCTAGGACTGTAAGAAACACTCCTTCACGTGTAACATTTTTGGTCACCTTTTAGGCCATATCTTTAATACGTCGAAATTTCAAGTTCTCCTTGATGACTTACGATTTACTGCCCCCACCCCCTATTTTTCTGCTGTCAAAGTAAACTCTAATATTAAAACGAGAATAGTAATATACGGTATGTTTCTAAATATCATATGTACATGAAGGAAGGGGGATAATTCTTTGGCTTTTTTCATGACTCAAAATTCAAATGAAAAAGTTTCACAAAAGCTTTGTTCCCGATCTGCTGTTGGAGTCTGGATGTTGAAATTTCAAGATTCAAATTCTGGCATTTGAAATCGTAAGAAAAATTCCGGGTGGTATTCAAAAGAGTACGGGAATCAATGAGAAAAAGAGCGGACGCATGTATAAGTCTTTAGAGTAATGAAGGGGGGGTAGAGGGAACAATCGGATTTGAAAAGTGGTTAATTATTCTCTCCCCCGATACTAAACCTCTCTAGCGAGCTTAACCCGAACTAAAGTGTCAGTTTTGTATAAAATATAAATAAAATCCTTCACTCATATCACTCAAAGCACTCATTTACTACTTATTATAGTATAACTAAAGGTCGACCAAGAAGTCATGAACACGGGAGAAACTGAAAGCTTAGCTTCGTTATAATTCGGAACTTCGAAGTATAGCCGAAGTCAGTATTGTCGGGTGCTTAGACAATAACCATTTCTAGTTTGTATGACATGCGCATCATGTTCAGTTATGTCAAATCTCATAAATAACAACAAGAAGGTTTCCAATCTGTTAGGTTTCCTGTTCTGTTTGTTTTTATACAGTACGAATTATAGTCACAACTGACTTAAACGATTTTTAATTAACATTTGCCTGCCTCGGCTTCGCCTCGTCAGTCAACATATAATTTTCCTGACTCGGCTTCGNTAGCTTATTCCGTTGCAATTCCACTGGATAAAACATTCCATCATGATTCAATTTTAGAGGCTTGTTCAACCTTTAGCTCACCTAAAGGTGCTCTTGGCTTTCCTTTGGGCCAGGCTTTTTCTTTTTGCTTTTTTTTCCGGTTCACACCTGGGCTTGGAAGAGTGGGATCTTCTCTGTCGGAAGATCTCTTCCTCCGTCGGTTTCTGGTTGGTGGATGGCTAGCTTTCTCAATAGAGGGAGGAAGGGTTAAGGATGGGCTTAGGTTAGGTCTCTGTGGGAGGGGTGGTAGGGAAGCATTACAATTTAAGTTGGGTTGAAAGTTGGGGATACAATTTACTGGTGGGGAGGAAACAGAAGTAGAGAGGCAGGATGTGGATGGAGTTTCTTTAAAAGTGGAGGGATGAGGTTCGGCCACTTTCCTTGTACAAGTACCCTTCTTATTATCATGGGGGAGAGAGGTTGTGAAGGTATGTTTTGCAGCAGTGTTAGCGTAGGAGATTCCTGGCTGAACATATGAGGGATCGTAAACTAAGTTACGAGCTTCCCAAAAAGGTAGTTTAAGTTCAACCTTGATTCTCTGAACTTCTTTTTCTTTCTTAAAGACTGGGCAGGCAGATGAGATGCTGACGTGTGGACCCAAGCAGTTAGAGCATACAGGTGGTGAGAGACAGGTCTCTAAGTCAGCATGTTTTTCCCTACCGCAGATACAATTTGCGGGATTCTTGCATTTGGATGCAGTGTGGCCGAACTTAAGACATTTGAAGCATCTTAGAGGAGCAGGAATATATGGGCGGACTCGGAGACGATAGAACATTGAGGCTATAATGAAGTCGGGGATGTCAGCTGAGTTGAAAGTGAGCCTCAAAGAGTCGGTTGGCTTTAAAATGCCTTCCCTTCGCCGGAAAAGCCTCTGGACCCTAATGACTCCCTGGTTCAAAAATTCCTCCATCAGTTCCTCCTCAGAGCACATTCTCAGGCCTGTGCAGGTGATAACACCTTGAGAGTGGTTAAGGGAATCATTAGCAGTTACTTCAACTGCAAAGCCTAGGATTGATTTTAGTTGGTTGAGTTGTGCTTGCTGGTTTTTATCTCTTATTTCAACTGCTATACCATTAGTGCCAATAATTTTTAGGGATAACGGGTTTCCAATTGCTTCGGTGATTGCTCTTTGCACTTTGAAGGGGGAGAGTTTGGAGAGGTCCGCCTCATTAAGCCTAATCGTAAAATGTCTCTCACCTGAAATTTGTATTATTTTTAATATAAATTGTTCAAATAATTTAGGTTAAAGATTGAATAAAACAATAGGTTGTTTGTTGAGCGAGGGGAGTGTTGTGTAGGTGGTTGTTGAACCGGGGAATGTGGGCGTGGCTTAGCCTGGAAGAATCCTCAGCAAAATCGCATTTTGCTGCATATTGCAAAGTTTTCTTGACACCTCAGAGAAATTACATTTTCATTGCTAAAAACAGTTCAATAATGCGTAATTTTGCTGCCGCTAGTAGGAAAATAAAATGATCAATAACAAAAGAACAACACTGTGTTTTTTGAGGTGGTCTATTTTATTAAAAATTGACTATACATGACACCAAAACAACGACACTAGCACACTCCTCAGATTTCCATGACTTCTTGGTCCACCTTTAAGTATGCCTGGAGGTTGGTAATAAAGCGTTTGCGGATCTATTTTTATATTAATTTTTGTAGTCATGAAATAAGCCAAAGAATTACCTCCCTCCCTCTTCCATATACTAGTTATTTAGGAAGATCCTGTATAACAGAACTATACCAGCACATTAGAAGATGAAGTGAAGTAAATGCATGGATGTGTTAGATGTTATTAAGATTGTTCTAGTATTTAGTTTATTTCTATTTTTGTTCAATGTAAAATTTGAATTTTAATAGTTAATATTAGTTTAAGGTCTCAGTCAATTAATTATAATATCCAATATCTTATTTAATTCATTTAAACGATCAGTTAGTTGATTATCCCAACATCTTCTTATCTCAACAAATATGGTGGCTCGATAACATAATTATGCTTCATAATATAAATATGTACTACGTTTCTATGGGGTTTCAAAACCGTTTTGAAAGCAATTTTAGCTTAACCCCTATAGTGTTTCCATGAGAAGTTTCCCAAAACAGTTTTTACAACAATTTTAAAAATGATAAATTCCCAGACTGGTTATAGTTAAGTCAGGTTATCATATCTCTGCTCATCATACCTACTACTTATGTCTCAATTCTCTATTCAATTCAATACCCGTTTCCATGTTATTTTTTCAAAAACAGTTTGAATACAAATATTTGCTTTTTATGACTTTGAAATCAAAAACCTTTTTCAAATTTTCGTTTCCATGGTGATTTTAAATATCAAAACAGTTGTGAAAAACTCATGGGAACGTAGTAATTGATAACAAGTAAAACGTAAAAACAAAAAAAAAATAAATAAATACTAGAATTTCCTTTGTTTTGGTATTTTTTTTTTTTTTTTTTTTTTTTTTTTTTTTTTTTTTTTTTTTTTTTTTTTTTTTTTTTTTTTTTTTTTTTTTTTTTT
>KZ653312.1:8506-25938 GCA_001010745.2 Gerris buenoi
AATACCATAATTTTATCTAAATACCACAAAATCTACTTAAAAACTACTAATAAAAATAACAGTGAATAAAAAATATTTGATTGGAAATTCCATATTTTTCTGTTTACATATACTTGGATATCATGATAATTGATAATTATCTATTATCATTTAATATTACAAAAAAATTGTTTATATTTTCATTTTTAGCTTTATGAAACCAGGTAAAAGAAAAGCTTATACAGCTAATGTTGCTTGAGGTTTTTTTCTTATAAATAACTTGAACTTAAATATTGTATTAAGATCTTAAATCATCTTAGAACATTCATCTTAAGACTTTTTAGGCTTTCGTAAGGTATTAACGCATATATAAGTTATTATTTCTTATATTATGAAATAACATATTATTAATTCTTCGTTCCACCCTATATGAACGTAAAATATTATAAACAAGGAGTAGAGTAGGTCTCTGGTTCGATCCCCGGGGGGATCACATTTTTTTTTTTTAACAAATAACAAAAAATTAAATTATTTCCGGAAAATTCATCAACCTACCATAAGGTATTAGTTTTTCATTTATTATTTTGTTTTATAAAATTTAATATTAGTTGTAATAGTAAGTTTCGTAGTGTCATCTCTTAGTATCGTAAAACCAAGCTATTGCTTTAGTCGCCTCCTGTTTCAAGGTTTTCCTTCTTGGGGGCTCTTTGATTTTTTAAACGAATATAAATATATCTCAAATTATGTAAAGTACTATTATTTAATTATGTTATATTTGTTTTTACTTTTCCTCACTACCTATAATAGGAAAAGTATTGTGTTTTTATTTTGTTGTAATATGTTATTTCTTATGTTTTTTTGTTTTTTTTTAAATCAAATTATAATTATTATTAACTACGGGAAACAGACAGAGAAAAACANAAAAAAATCGGTCCCAGACAACTCAGATAAAATGTTTTCATATACGAGTTCAAAATTACTTAGCCCAGTGTTTTCCATTTACATATTAGTTTTCGTATGCACATTTAATCATTATTGAATATTTCATCAAAATTTATTCCCCGGGGAATCAAACCCGGGCTGTGTCCGTCCGCGTTTTAAGCTATATTCTCTTTTAAGTTATTTTCTCAGTGATCAAGCCGTGGAGGCGTATGCAGGTTTCCTCCACGCCGTGAAGTCAGGTTATAAACAAAACAAAGCCGATTCGTATGTTTTGTTCTGATAGTCCAGGAGATATAGCAAAAAGAAAAAGTATCTGACTATCATCAAGCTTGGATTTTGTGTATAAGTAAATCTTTTAGAGCCTTTTAAGAATATGTGGTCGGCTAAGTTCGTCTGCGGGACATAGATTGGCAATAGGCAGTTGAAAAAAAAAAAAAAAAAACCGGTTGAGAGCGGCCATGTCCATTTTTTTTTTCTACAATTGTTTTCAAAATCTGCATATTATTTGTTTGCAGTTGTTTATTGTTTTTAACAAAATCAAAAATTCATATTGCATTTACCCTTTTTACCTCGCTGACAATAGATTGTTATTGAATTTATTACTTAAAATATAAATGCACTTACAGACTTTTTAAAAATGTTTATAAACGATAATTTTTTTGCGTTTTTGTTTCTATTTTTGGCTTAATCTGTTACCAGTAGTATATTAAGTTCAGTTTAACATTGCTCACTAGTAAAGCTACAAAACGCATGCGTAAGATTCCCTTAAAAATCAAAACTATGTTGACAGATTAAATATGAAAAAAATCGGTCCCAGACAACTCAGATAAAATGTTTTCATATACGAGTTCAAAATTACTTAGCCCAGTNTCAATGCATTGAAATGTCGATGTTTGGTTTCAATGCATTGAAATGTCGATGTTTGGTTTCAATGCATTGAAATGTCGATGTTTGGTTTCAATGCATTGAAATGTCGATGTTTGGTTTCAATGCATTGAAATGTCGATGTTTGGTTTCAATGCATTGAAATGTCGATGTTTGGTTTCAATGCATTGAAATGTCGATGTTTGGTTTCAATGCATTGAAATGTCGATGTTTGGTTTCAATGCATTGAAATGTCGATGTTTGGTTTCAATGCATTGAAATGTCGATGTTTGGTTTCAATGCATTGAAATGTCGATGTTTGGTTTCAATGCATTGAAATGTCGATGTTTGGTTTCAATGCATTGAAATGTCGATGTTTGGTTTCAATGCATTGAAATGTCGATGTTTGGTTTCAATGCATTGAAATGTCGATGTTTGGTTTCAATGCATTGAAATGTCGATGTTTGGTTTCAATGCATTGAAATGTCGATGTTTGGTTTCAATGCATTGAAATGTCGATGTTTGGTTTCAATGCATTGAAATGTCGATGTTTGGTTTCAATGCATTGAAATGTCGATGTTTGGTTTCAATGCATTGAAATGTCGATGTTTGGTTTCAATGCATTGAAATGTCGATGTTTGGTTTCAATGCATTGAAATGTCGATGTTTGGTTTCAATGCATTGAAATGTCGATGTTTGGTTTCAATGCATTGAAATGTCGATGTTTGGTTTCAATGCATTGAAATGTCGATGTTTGGTTTCAATGCATTGAAATGTCGATGTTTGGTTTCAATGCATTGAAATGTCGATGTTTGGTTTCAATGCATTGAAATGTCGATGTTTGGTTTCAATGCATTGAAATGTCGATGTTTGGTTTCAATGCATTGAAATGTCGATGTTTGGTTTCAATGCATTGAAATGTCGATGTTTGGTTTCAATGCATTGAAATGTCGATGTTTGGTTTCAATGCATTGAAATGTCGATGTTTGGTTTCAATGCATTGAAATGTCGATGTTTGGTTTCAATGCATTGAAATGTCGATGTTTGGTTTCAATGCATTGAAATGTCGATGTTTGGTTTCAATGCATTGAAATGTCGATGTTTGGTTTCAATGCATTGAAATGTCGATGTTTGGTTTCAATGCATTGAAATGTCGATGTTTGGTTTCAATGCATTGAAATGTCGATGTTTGGTTTCAATGCATTGAAATGTCGATGTTTGGTTTCAATGCATTGAAATGTCGATGTTTGGTTTCAATGCATTGAAATGTCGATGTTTGGTTTCAATGCATTGAAATGTCGATGTTTGGTTTCAATGCATTGAAATGTCGATGTTTGGTTTCAATGCATTGAAATGTCGATGTTTGGTTTCAATGCATTGAAATGTCGATGTTTGGTTTCAATGCATTGAAATGTCGATGTTTGGTTTCAATGCACAAAAACATATCCATGACTCAATGTTTTACCATGAAATTGAGAAAATGAGAATTGCTTTTTTTCATATATTTACCAACTAAATCTAAAATTCATAACATAGCTTCTAGCTTCAATCGACAAAATAAATAAAATGTGACGATAATCAAGAAAGTAATATTAAATGAAATAGAGTTGGAGAGCAATTTTTTTCCATTTCTATGTTATAAATGTAATAGAAAAAAAAGATATTTTATTACCGTGGGGAAATAAAAAGTCTAGATTTTTAATTCAAGAAGGGTAAACAAGTTTGAGAAAGATACAGAGGTAGAAGACAAACGTGACTGAGATAGATTTTGATAGCAACTCCTGGTTAGGTGGGTTCACAACTAGCGGATCTCGGCGCGTTTCTGGCTACATAGATAACAACGTATTCATGAAGCCGTGGAAGCGTATGCAGGTTCCCCTAAGCCATGAAGTCAGGTTATAAACGAAACAAAAGGAAATTCGTTTGTTTTGTTTTGATATTCCACGAGATAGCGTGCAAAAAAATGTCTGACTAACATCAAGCTTGAATTTTGTGTATATGTAAATCTTAAATCTTTTAGTGCCATTTAAGAATATGTGGTCGGATAAGTTTGTCTGCGGGACATAACTTGGCAGTAGGTAGAAAAAAAAAAAAAAAAAAAAAAAAAAAACAGGGGAGAGTGGACATGTCCCGCCCTTGTTGGCAGACAATCTGATTTCCATGATCCTGAGAACGAAATTAGTTTACCATAAGTATATTCTTGGGGACATCTTTATATATGTATTTTATATATATTTTTTGGTGGTCTTATTGAACTCTCAATTGGATTTTAGCAAAATTTTATATAATTGAAAACTTTCAAAGAATTCTTAAATTAGATCTGTTTGTATTTTACATCCTACTATCTAACACATAAAACATAATTGCATTGCGGTACGGCATTATAGAGTCTGAAGGCGCTCTCTCAAAGCATTATTTTATTTCGAAGTTATTGAGGTAAAAGAAATTGGAGAAGGCCAAAGATCTATCATTTAGCTGAATAGAAAAAAATCGTGATTAAGACAGCTAGAACACATTTATGCGAATCCTAACTAACTAATTGAAAGCAGTTCCGGTAATGGTGTCAGGTTCGATGAGTTTTCCGACATTTCGTCTCCTATGCTGGAGGCTTCAAGAGTGTAATATACTGTTCTGAGCGAAGGACAACGTGGACTAGGGACTAGGACTATGGAGAGTATGTTCTAGATCAGTGGTTCCCAACCCAGTGACCCCCAAGGGGGTCGCGAGGGTTTTTTGGGGGGTCCCCAACTTAAAATTAAATTACATAAAATCTGGAGCTCTTAACATCCATCTGTTCAAACAAAACAAATCAAGACATGGATTATGATCACAATGTTCTTCTCTTCTATACTGCCGTACGTTGTTTGTCGAAAGGAAATGTTGTAAATCGTGTATTTACAACATTTCACGGGTCACTTGGCGGGTCACTTGGCTTTTATAAAAAGGGGTCGCCAAACGAAAAAGGTTGGGAACCACTGTTTCTAGATTCTAGAGAATTAGTAATATTTTCTTCTATTTCTGGGTCTGAGACAATATTTATTGCTTGTTACGTCAGATATTGCAGCATCCAAAGCAGGTGTAGGAGATGCCTGGTTGGCAGGATTACTTCTCTGGGCTGAAGGTTGGTCCTTGTCCTTACCTGTGATAAGTTGATATGGGTGGCGATCAGGGGTTTCCATGTCCTGCAGAGCTTAAGCTTGAACCCATCTTCCCTGTTAAAATGACCTGTCTTCTTCTCAATTTGAAGGGCCTCTCGGAAAATTCTGTTTAATTACCCTGGTTCTGGTGTCAATACTCTGGTGTCCTTGAACTTGATGAAGTAGCCGGTAGAGTGTAACGCTACTGCTGACTTCCAGTCGTTCTGAAGTCGTTCATAACGGCTCTGGTGTTCTCCTGGAGACAAGTGGAGATCAATCTGCCCGTCTCCCCAATGTACGATTTTGCACAGCTGCAAGGAATCTCGTATTGTTGGTTTTAAGAGGTAAGGGGTCCTTCACCGTTCCAAGGAAGTTATTCAATGTGTTGAACACATCGCTGTGAAGGTGGTCCGTATCTCGTGCTTCCTCAAGATCTTGTCGGTGGTGCCTTTGATGAATGGAAGATAAAAGGTCACCGATGGAAGATAAAAGCCTTCTTTTCGGGTGGGGCATTTAAGACAGCTCTTTCCTGGACTTCAGAGTTTCCAATCGGCGAATAACCTTGCCCATATGTTTGGTCTGGAAACCATTTTTCGTCAACACGTTGCAAAGGTGTTGTTTGAAAGCATTTTTAACTATGTAATTGAATCCGAAAGGATTTATTCAAAAATATAGTTAGAAAAACATTGAATAGGTTACTTTAGCCTATAAACTGATTTAACAAATTTTTATTTAAAGGAAAAAAAAAGTTTTTAAACCCATTTAGAAATCTCTAATTTAAATGCTATTCATTTTACTGTCGCATTTCCTTTGCAAATTGTCGCACACTGTCTCCGTTCGACACGTTCCTTCCTCTCCATTTGTTCAAGTTAATTTCTGTTCAAAAGGATTTTTTTTTTTTAAATTTATATTTCTTTTTTTTTCTTTGGGAGCAAAGTTTTTCTTTTATTATGGAAAAAAAGAAAGTTTGATTCGATCATTAGTCTCGGACTAAGCAAAAAGTGATTAATCGAACTTTCCAACTCTTAAAACTAAGAAATTGTTGAGAAAAAGTTTTATTTTTTAGCCCCCCTTTTTTAGCATTTTTAGGGCCCCTCCTTTTCCTTTGTTTTTAATTGATGTCACGAGGTAATTCTAAAAAAAGGGAATTGCCTTAAAAAACTTTTTTCTTTGTTAAAAATCCCTTTCAGTAGGAAGAAAAAAAAGGGTTTTAAAAGATTCAAGTCATGTGAATAAATTTGCATGGGGTAAAATACTTTTGCGATTTATTATAGAAAGAAATAACGGGTCTGTAGTCGTTGGGTACCTTTAGAAGCTTTATAAAAATGTCCCTCTGAAAATTAACACGTAAGCTATGTTAGTATTATTAAAATAAAGGGTGAATATGAAAAGGAAATGACAAAAATTAAACTCACACCTTTATACCAATAAAATGTTGGGTCATTCTTAAAAAAAAAAAAAAAAAGTTATTTTTGTATTATATAAATTGGGATTTAGACAAGTGGGAAGCTGGAAATCTAAATGATTTAAATTACGTTCTGTACTACCAATTAATTGCTTTTATTTCTCATATTGTACGAACAAAGTAAATAAATAGAGAAACTACTTTGCGCAAACATTCGATTTTGAATTAATTTAAACGTTTAAAATCCCCTAAGCCCCAATTTTTTTTTATATAATATATATACATATATATATTTCTGTCCCGTCTGTGCAGATGCTTAAAATGCCCAGTAAATTCATATTATATGTGCCAGGCCAAATTTAGAGCCACCTCTAACCACCTCCAACCACCTCTAAAACCAAACCGACCACCTCTAACCCCTTCCAACCACCTCTAAAACCAAACCGACCACCTCTAACCACCTCCAACCCCCTCTAACCCCTTCCAACCACCTCTAACCACCTCTAACCACCTCCAACCACCTCTAACTCCTCCAACCACCTCTTACCCCCTCCAACCACCTCTACCCCTCTCCAACCACCTCTAACCACCTCCAACACCTCCAACCACCTCTAACTACCTCCAACCATCTCTAACCACCGCCTACCACCTCTGACCACCTTCAAAACATAACCCTGGGGAGAAATCGAGAAATTAGACTCAGCTCAACAGGAGATGCTGCCGTCCAAAACCTTTTAAACAAAAGTATGAACGTGAAAAAAAGTGTCAAAAAAGGTCCCGACGATATTTATTAAAAAATTATCTATTTATATAGTCTATTTAAATATGAATTTAATTCTAATAAACTGTTTTCCCGAGAAAAATGTAGTTTCCGAGGTATTAATAAAAATAAATCTCACTAAAACGTTGGAAAAAACAACTGTGTGAATACTTAACAAGTATGGTTAATAATAAATATATTAAAATCAGTATATTGTTATAGAATATGCATAATATAATATAGTATTATGAATATGACACAATTTTTTAACCGATTTTTTTTTTTTTTTTTTCAAGCACTCTTAATATTTAATATAATACTATTATTCCATCTAATAATTGCTGCCTTTGAGTTTTGGATGAAGGTAAATATTGTCAAATAAATAACCAGCATTATAGGACACACTGATTAAAAGATAGGGCATTCTCACTGATATTAAAGATTCAGGAGCTTGTAGTAAGTAAATGCATTTTTAATTTCATTTTAAAAACTTTGAAAAAGGATAAATAAATTATTTCTGTATCTGTTTTAACTATATATCTTAAGATGCTAAAATCAAAACATAACTGTATTGTGGTTCAGTATGCATCAACATTTTAAGGTAATGTGAATATTATCAGTTATCAGATCAGTTGTCTAAATGGCGCTCTTCTACATCACCAACTGTAATATTTATGTACTGTACAATCTAGTAATTTCATTGATAGTAATTGATTTAGTGATTTTTTTGTAAACCAAAACAATAATGGTACGTAACCAAAAGTAACCAACAAATTTGGTTAAAAAACAAACAACACAAACAAAAATGGACATTTTTATTGCAGGATGTCTGTAACAATATAACTTAAGATAATACATTGACGGACAGATTTAATAAAATGAAATTAGAAATTTAATTTTTGCAACAGTGCTTTCAAGATGAAAATACTTCACGGGTATAAAGTGAATTTAATCTATTAAATGGTGGCACATTAATTTACTCTTTAATGACATTTATACTGTTGAATTCCCACAAGATTAATCCACTGGGAATTAGAGAACCATGTCAGCGATTTATCTCGTCTATGGTCTACACTAAAGCAATTGAATAATTTAATCGTCTATTTGGGGTTTTCAGCGCGTTTTTGGGGGTTTTGGAGGTTTTATACTTCAAAGGTTACTGTTAAATCAATAATATACTTAACTTCTAGCATAGCACTATCACACGGGTATTTATTTTTAATGAATATAATACATTATTTATAATAACTATTTAAAATTAAGTGTATAATCATTTTTATTTTCTCATATACGTAGCATTTATCTGGTGACCTCCTTGATTTCGAGTAATATTCGACTAATTAACCTATTAAGTTACGAAATATCATCAACTTGATTTTTGATCTACTAACATGTTCGTAATCAGGATCATGAAAATCACATTGTCCACCATAAAGAGCAGGACATGGCCGCTCTCCACCATTTCCAATGCCATACATAATATTTAATATTTGGTTATAATGTTTTGTTTTTTTCAAATGCCTATTGCCAAGCTATGTCCCGCAGACGAACTTAGCCGACCACATATTCTTAAAAGACATACAAGATTTACTTGTACACAAAATGCCACATTCATATTAGTCAATGTAGTAATGGTCAATAGTGATCTCCTTGACTATAAACTAAAAAGAGAGTATTCTGATGCGCGAAAATTTGGTATTAGAATTTAGATGGATTTACACGTTTTGAGGTCCCCTGAATCCAAAACTTTGGTTCTTAAAAAATCTTCCTGTCCCCTGGGAAGACGTGGAGCCAAAACTACTAGTCCGATTTATACATTTTTCATACATATTCAGAAAAATCATACCCCGAGGTGAAATCGATAAATGAATTTTAGCTCCAAATTTGGGGCGCAACCCCTTAAAAATACTCGAAAACGGTTCCGTTTTAATTAAACAGTTCTAAAATATGGTGCATTTAAATACGAGTATAACGACATAAGCCGTTTTCCCGGGAAAAATTTAGTTTTTGAGAAAATAGATTTAAAAACGGACGGAGAGAGGCCCGGGGTCGATTCCCCGCTCTTGAGAAGTTTTTTATGATAAATTTTGATGAAACGTTTAATAATAATTGACCGAGCGTAGCGAGGTCTCTGTTTTAACTCGACCGTTTGGCATTTCGTCTGTGTGTCTGTCTGTCTCTTAATTTTTGTAAATCGACTGTCTTTGCGAGGGAGGCCGCAGGCCGACCGAGCTGTGGTGTGGGGCGGGGGCACAACTTCATTGTTCGTCAAATGGCGGAGGGAGGGTAAACATTTACTAAATTTTAAGGCGCCACGTCAAAAAAAAAAAATTATACCCCGCCTCCTGATTTTCGGAAAAATTTCGAGTTGCTAATGTCAAAATCGGTTAGGAAACTTAAAAATCGCTTCACCAAACATTGGGCAAGGGCTGTTTTCAACCACTCCTTAAGGGTGAAAATCGACCCTAAAGGTCGAAATAGGGTGTTTTTTGGATTTTTGTACTAATAGGTGTGTTTGTCGCAGAGACATGTAGTTTTCTGGAAATTGTTAAGGTTATAGTGTATTTTTAAGGAAAAATTCTATATGCCGGGAAATTTTCCGGGAAATGGGTTTATTTTCAACGGGAAATCGTCTATGGTCAAAAATGGCGTTTTTTTAACACATTTTTACGTATAACTTTTAGAATAATTCAAAATTTTAATTTTTTTTCAAGGTTTTTGTAGATCCCGCAGAGGTCCATAGCCGGTAACGAGAACTTTTTTTTTACATGCACCCCCGCTTAGGGGTGACATCGGGAAATTTTGTTTTCACCGATCAGAAAACCGGAGATATTTGGTAACATGTGTCGTATATCGTTGGAAAGCCCTTGGGGAGTAGGTAAAGACTGTGGAAAAACATTTTGAAATTTTTCGCGTTTCAGGTCCTAAACGACGAAAAAACACTTTTAACCGCTTTTTTTTAAACGTTTTGCAAAACGGGGCGCGTATCTCCTCCTAGGGCCGCTGTCGGACGGGTTTGGGCTTTTAGTGCGTGAATCTCTATTAAATTCTACAGAGCAACGTCGACATTTGGTATCGATCCGTCCAGTACTTTTTGTTTTACAGGACTTTAAAGTCCGGAGTACAAGGCGGTACTTGGGGTTGACCTACGGAGAAAAAAAAAGTACCTTCCTACTCTGCTTCGTATGCCGCAAAAATGTCTTTTTCGAGGGGTAAGCGCAAACCGTTTTTTGTAGTACCTTTTACGGGGGGAAGGGGGGTACCTCGGTGAAAAACGCGTAAAAATTACATTTTTCCGAAATTTCGACTTTGACCTTCTGTAACTTTGCCTATTTTTGTTCCTTAACGTTCGAAAGGGTCTTGAACTTTAGGTAAAATTGTCCTCTTTAAGGGCCCGTTTAGAACGTTTTTGTCCGACTTTTAGTTTATTAGCTACGACGATGTAAAGGACGTCTTCCATGGGTAGCCGCAACCAGAAGGGGGGGTGGTACGAGTTCGAGAGAGGTATCGTTGGAAAGCTCTTTCAAAATGTACCAAATGTGTGCAAAAACATTTTCGGAAAATCGTACCTGTGAGGTACTTTTGTACCCTTTTATACCTTTTGGGGTCCGGGTAGGGGGTAGGTGTCCCCACTGTTCGGCTAATGGCTCCGAGGGATTTTTAGGCTCGAAAGTTTCCTTCGGTGAAAAGTTGCGCCAGATAAAACTACAGTGCAACGTGAAGTTTTCGTACCCGTACCTGTACGGGTTCGGGTACAAGGGTACTTTTAGTACTTTTGTGTCTGTAGGGCGCCCACTGAATTTCAAGAGCAAAAAAATTGCGCCTTTCTACTCGAAACTATATAGGTTCTATCGCCTTTGTACCTGTTTTGATAAAAATAATTTTTTATTTGTACCTCTGTGGGTACTTTTGGTACCGGTTTGGAAAAATCGGTCGAAAAACACCACTTTTTACTCTTTTTCCTGTACCGTTTGTGCTTTTATTAGGATCGCGATGAAACTCATATGGTATATAGGCCTTTATAGTAGTAAAGTGTGCACGAAAGAAGGACTTTGAAATTATAAGTGTACCCCGTGCAATAGGGGTACAAAGTTGGGTACCTTTGCTTATGGTAAATTAAAAATTATTAGTACCCTGGCATGATTGGTATCGTTGGAAAGCTCTTCAAGAGTACATGAAAGTTGTGCAAAAACATTTTTAACTTTTTCACGTTTCAGGTCATTTTTATCGAAAAAACGTTTTTTTCGTGTCAATTTTTATCATTTTTTCACGTTTTTCTTTACGGTTACCGTATCTCCTCATAGGGATGTATCAATACGATTTTGGGCTTTTGAGCCCAAATTGGGTACTAAATTGTATACACGCCAAAGAAATTAAAACTTTATTCTTACACGTACTTATCGAGTTATGGTACATCAAAGTCCGGGGTACATAGGGGGTACAGTGGTGGGTTATTTTCGTTTATTTTTTTTTTTTTTTATAGGGGGGTACAAAGTTGGGTACCTTTGCTTATGGTAAATTAAAAATTATTAGTACCCTGGCATGATTGGTATCGTTGGAAAGCTCTTCAAGAGTACATGAAAGTTGTGCAAAAACATTTTTAACTTTTTCACGTTTCAGGTCATTTTTATCGAAAAAACGTTTTTTTCGTGTCAATTTTTATCATTTTTTCACGTTTTTCTTTACGGTTACCGTATCTCCTCATAGGGATGTATCAATACGATTTTGGGCTTTTGAGCCCAAATTGGGTACTAAATTGTGCACACGCCAAAGAAATTAAAATTTTATTCGTACACGTACTTATCGAGTTATGGTACATCAAAGTCCGGGGTACATAGGGGGTACAGTGGTGGGTTATTTTCGTTTATTTTTTTTTTTTTTTATAGTAATTTATATGCGCTAATACATTTGGTTCAAAGCAGTATGAAAAAATAATTAATTTTTACCCTAATAACGTTTTGAAGTTGTAACACTCGAAAAAAAGTTTAATTTATTTTAAAATTTCAACGAAAAACTGAAATTTCGAAATTTCAACTTTGAGCGTTCATAACTTTCGCAATTCTTAACCGATTTCAATTCTGATTGCGGGGTACTAATCTCACACTCATGCTCTTTAAATCGAGTACTTATAACCTAAAAACTTTGTCCTATTTGCCGAGATATTGAGAGTAAACTTTTTTCCGTTTGCCGTAATTTTTCGGTCAAGTGACCAAAAATAAAAATGCTCTGATTTTGATTAAATTGGTATTTTTGGAAAGCTCTTGACAAGTACATCAATTGTTGATATGTACACTTTTTCAAAATTTTAATTTTTAAGGGGGGTAAAACGTAAAAAACTGTAAATTTGCCGGTTTTTTCGAGTTGGCTCTTTAGGTAATAATTTATAATGGTAAAAATTGAAATCGTTGAAAAGCTCTTTTAATGTGCAACAATTGTTGTTATGTACACTACAACAGTTATTTTATCTGTTTTTTAGTTGGTTTTGTAGGTTAAAATTTAATTTTTACGTTTTTGGTAGTGTATTCATACTACGGAACATTTAAATTTTAATTTAAATCAAATTATAATTATTATTAACTACGGTAAACATACAGAGAAAAATAGACTCCAGCGCTGGAGTCTATATTTCTCTAAAATAGCCACGTTTCAGACCCTTTTTAACGATAAATAGTTTTTAAGAACGAAAGCTCAAACCCCGATTTGTTATTTTAACGAGCGAGGTCTACTGTTCACAGAACTACTAGTATTAAATGTACATATCTACAAATAAACGAAAACTAACAAGTGGAAAAAAACTTGGCTAAGTAATTATGAACTCTTATACATGGGAAAGTTTGTCTGAGTTTTTTCGGACCGATTTTTTTTTTTAAACTATTTACAGTGTATACATTTAGTAATCCGTTTGTTATATTTAATGACACAGTGAAGTCACATTTCTTTTGTATAAATATAAAGGTCATTTTAAATTAAGATCTCTAAGTACAGTCGAGCTTAACAACTTAATAGTGAGTTGATGGAAAGCTCCAAGATACTTAAATACAATGGATAAAATTGGGGCAACGAGATGGCCATGGCCAAAGACCAAAGACGCGTCATTAATCGCATCAAGTTTAGATTAGTCTGAGTCGTTAGAGGTAGAGGGACATAAGATAAAAGCCCGGGGGATCATGGCAAAGATATTAAGGCGCTGCGGGACCTTTGTTATTAAGGTTTCAAAGCCTTTTGTTATTTAGGGGTTTTCAGGCCCTTAGCAAAATAGCACTCTCCCCATCTGGCCGTCCCTTCACTAGACAATGAAACCCAAATACTCCTCCCTTTTGTTTCTGTTTACGTAACCTTTTAAAATTAAAGGTTAATCTGTTATTACTTTTTTTTTGTTTTTAGTAAAGCCAATATAAAAAAAAAAATATTCAACATTTTCATAAAGAAAATTTGAACTTTTCTCTTTTTATTTATAAAAAAAAGTCCATTCATGGACGGTGACTTAATGAGCGAATTTTCAAAGAAATCTTTGTATTATTGTCTTATGATAATATAGAAAAATTTTGGTTTAGAATTTGGATGGGTGAAAAAGTAATTTTTGGGTACACACGGGTACGGGTTACAAAAGTTAAAATAGTATTTACCCTTCAAGATGCACATCGTTGGAATCTCTTAAAGAGTACAGTAATTGTTGTTATGTACACTTTCATCATATTTTCATATAAAAGGGGGTTAAAATGGAAAAAACACTTTTTTATGCTATTTTTGACCCTTAAATTGTCAAAATGTGACCCCTAAATAAACTCCAAAAATTCTGGCCAACGAAATCATCCTTTCTTTTGATATTATTGACATTTTAATTTTTTTTTGAAATTTTTAAGTGCATCCTAAGGGGAGATATCGTCTGGAGGGACACATATATGCATACATATATACATATACATACATAAAAAAGTGTTAAATTTTAGGAAACGATTCAGAATGGTCTAAAACGGATTTCCATGAAAAACATTTTCAAAAATTCGCATTAGAATAATTTTGAAGTCATTGCAATATTTATAATATCTATTAAAGCATATATTAAAGAACACATTACTTTCTTGATCACATCATCATCTGACAATCTCTTTATTATCAATCTGTCAAAACCTAAACATTAATTAACACTAATAAAATAACAAATAATAAAACTAAACAAATACATGACAATATTAAGCATAATTTTCTTTGAAAATTCGCTAAAAATATATATATTCAATATTTTCATAAAGAAATTTTGAACTTTTTTCTTTTTATTTATAAAAAGAAAGGAAATGACCTCGATGAAAACTTTATATTTCTTAAAAAATGTAATTGAAAGGTTAAATGGAAATTAACTGAATAAAAAGGACCTAAGACTGTAGAAGAATTTCCTCTAATCCTGGGATCATGAGGGAATTTATTTTGGTATGCTCTAAGTCCTCTGAATACTTAATCTAACTTTATCTTTATTATATAAGAAGCTCGGTATGAAAGAGCGTCTGTCTTCGTGAATTTTTTTTAATCTACTTCTTTCAAGAGAAGGAATGATAGAGGGGGGGGGGGGGGGGGGGGGGCTTGACGGATCAAGTTAGTACGATATTTTTATTCAGGGCTTTCTTTTGCCAGCTAGGTCTTTAACTTTTCTCTATCTTTTATAAATTTTGAAAAATTCCATAAGAACTGTAAAACGCCTTTAGTAGTAATCAAATTATAAAAAAAAATGCAGTGGACGCCACTTAATATAATCACAATTAATGTTATCATATCAATAACGTAGTTTGATTAAAATAGCTTGGAACAGGCTCACGTAATACCTATATGTATCAAAAAACATCCGTTTATTTTTATCAATATTGCGTTTATGGTGATGGAATTTATAAATGAAATTCCATTGATTATAATTCAATGATAAATATGAATTTTGGTTAATTGTTATTGATATATTAATTGTCAAACAACACTGGCATGATTGGATTGCATATTTAATTGTCCTCACGTTAATGTAAGAATGGCGTCTAATATTACAGAACTTATATTAGACGTTAGACGGTAAGAACTGACGGGTCACCTATATGACCCACAATTTTTAATTTAACGGTCGTTCTTATTTCTTCCATTGACCCAGGTTCCTGGTGATCCGGATCTAAAATGAACCACATCCCATGGGTTCCTGAATTGAATGGCATGTTTAAACGGAAAATGTGGCCACAGGTAATTAGCGGTAAGATACAGAGTTTTCCGGATCTTCATACAGTATAAAGAACCGGTCCATATTGTTAACCCGTTCAATGCAATGAACGACTTGCCCATGCCCATTATAAGGAAGGCCTGTTAGTGCTATTAATGGTTTAGAGCAGCTATGCTCAACCTTTTATGGCTAGCAGGTGAGTATAAAAACTTGGCACACATCGCGATCCCCAACGATAAATAAGCGTGTGGACACCCCTCTACCGACTAAAAAGGCCCATTAAGGCCGTTAGGAACTGTCGCCGCGGATTTGCGATCTACAATACATCTACAATTTGCATTATTCAAGTAAAACAAAAGGCAAATGAGAAGTTGTATTTCCCATGACTTCTAGGGAAGTGTTTTTTTTATATCTATATATGTAGGTATATATAAAATTAAAGTTTTCTGTACATTGGCCAGAATTGAAATTTTTTTTACATACTTTTTCACTTCCGAATCCAACCTTTAATTTTTTTCGTGTATGTTTCTATGTGTGTCTGTTGCCACCAGTTCCACTTAATAGGCGCAAAACTGGCTAAACAAAATAATTTTTTTTTTTTTTAGAGGTGAGCGCAACTATGTTGTGCATGTAGCAGTCTNTTCAGGTAGATTACAAAGTATGATTCTTAGATTAATTAAGTATAAATTAACGTTAAAGTATGTTCCTGGCAAGGAACTGTATATAGCTGATACTCTATCAAGAGCATTTTTAGATGAATACGAACAAGATAATGAGGAATTAAGCCTAGTGGTACACTCCATAGTTAAGAGATTACTGGTATCACCAGATAAAATAGTTAAATACCAAGTAGCTACTAAACAGGATCAGGTATTAAGCAGGGTAATGGAATTAATAAAAAGTAATAGGTGGTCAAAGCACCCGAATTCTTGTATAGGTCATTATGCTTCTATAAAGGACCATTTGTTTGTGTTTGACCAGTTATTGTTTTATGATAACCGATTGGTGATACCGACAGAACTTCGTGCTAGAATTTTGGGTAATATTCACCAGGGTCACCAAGGAGTAGTGAAGTCCAAATTATTAGCAAGAGAAAAATTATTTTGGCCAAATATGAGTAAAGATATAGAAGAATATGTGTTGTCGTGTACAGTCTGTCAGCGACTTCGATCAAACAATGCTAAAATGCCTCTTAGGCCTCATAAATTGGCTCAGCGACCATGGGAGAGGCTGTGTTTAGACATTTTAGAATATGATTCTAAGTATTATTTGGTTGTAGTTGACTCATATTCAAAATGGATTGAATTACTAAAAATAAAATCTAAATCAATTTCGGACATCGAACAAAAGTTATTGTACTTATTTTCAGTTCACGGATTCCCAGACAAAATAATGGCTGATAACAGTCCTTTTAATAGTGTACAATTGCAAACATTTTTAAAAGGTCACGGGGTCGCGTTGATTACGTCTAGTCCTAATTTCCCTCGAAGCAATGGCCAGGCTGAGAAAGCAGTTGGTCAGTGTAAGAAATTTTTAAAGAAATCGACGATGACAGGGACACAGGTTGAACTGTTTTTATTACACTACAGAAATACGCCGTTGCCCGATTTGAAGTTTTCACCAGCTCAATTGCTATTTAGTAGGCGGTTAAAGGATAACTTACCAGTGACTACAAACCTCCTGAGACCTAAAGCTGTTGAAATAAGAGAGCTAAATAAAAAGCTAAAAGATAGGCAATGGAAACAGAAATTTTATTATGATAGGAATACTAGGAAGTTAAAAGATGTTGAGCCAGGGAATAAAGTTATGTTTAAATCCCCAAATAATAAAGGATGGGAAAGAGGAAGTGTAATAGAAAAACATACTGCTCCTAGATCTTTTCTAGTAAAGAATGAGGATGGGGTAGTATACCGTAGAACTAGAGAGCACCTACACTTAACTCCTTCGAATGATAAGAATAATGTGGCAAGTAGTAGTAATAAAGCAGGCTCACAGTCTCAGCATCAGACCCCTTATGAGTTAAGAGATCGATCTAAGATCAAGCCACCAGAACGCTATTCAAGTTAATTAGTACTGTACCTTGGGAGCATAGCTAGGGCGGTAGATGTCATGTATTTGTTTAGTTTTATTATTTGTTATTTTATTGGTGTTAAT
>KZ653312.1:30022-40987 GCA_001010745.2 Gerris buenoi
AAAAAAAATTATTTCTCGAAAACGGTTCCGACGATTTTGATTAAAAAATTCTAAAATGTAGTGAATTTAAATACGCTTCAAATGATATAAGCCGTTTTCCCGGGAAAAATCTAGTTCCTGAGAAAATAGCGTAAAACGTGGATGGAGAGAGCCAGGGTTCGATTCCCCGCCCGGGAGAAGTTATTTTTATGATATTTTGGATGAAATTTCCAATAGTAATTAAATGTACATATATGAGAAAGTTTGTCTGAGTTGTCTCGGACCGATTTTTTTGTTATATATTTTTGTAATCTACTCTTCAATACCTTTCATTCCATGTCCCACTCTAAATTTAAAACGAAAAATTTCCCCCGTGGCCGGAATTATCCACTATTTTGGATTCCCAGTGAATCAGATCAAATAGCTATTGATATTTTTTCTATGGCCCAGTAGACCACACATTTGTGCATTGTGTTCACATTTGAGAAGGAAAAACTTTTATGTCTCCGATTTTAAAAATTCCGATACAGAAATCCATTTCGGAAACCGGAAAACATATCCATTTCGGACTTCAGGGAACATTTTTGGTCTCGTGTCTGTTGGTCAGTCTGTCAGTCGGTCTGTGTGTCCGCGAATTTTGAAACGTCCGACGATAACTTGAGTAGTTCTTGACCGATGTTGATGAAATTTGGTAGACATATTCATTATACCAATGCCTTTTTTATATTTTTAGCAATAGCAGAAATATAGTTTTAGGGGTAGGGGAACACGCAAAATGTTGATGTTTTTTGACAAACGACACCTTTTATTTAATACTCCACTCAAAATAAAAAAATCGTGGGACATGAATTCCCATGATTTTTATTCACAGCACAGAACTATAATGTTCTNTCCATGTCCCACTCTAAATTTAAAACGAAAAATTTCCCCCGTGGCCGGAATTATCCACTATTTTGGATTCCCAGTGAATCAGATCAAATAGCTATTGATATTTTTTCTATGGCCCAGTAGACCACACATTTGTGCATTGTGTTCACATTTGAGAAGGAAAAACTTTTATGTCTCCGATTTTAAAAATTCCGATACAGAAATCCATCCATTTCGGAAACCGGAAAACATATCCATTTCGGACTTCAGGGAACATTTTTGGTCTCGTGTCTGTTGGTCAGTCTGTCTGTCGGTCTGTGTGTCCGCGAATTTTTAAACGTCCGACGATAACTTGAATAGTTCTTGACCGATGTTGATGAAATTTGGTAGACATGTTCATTATACCAATGCCTTTTTTATATTTTTAGCAGAAATATAGTTTTAGGGGTAGGGGAACACGCAAAATGTTGATGTTTTTTGACAAACGACACCTTTTATTTAATACTCCACTCAAAATAAAAAAATTGTGGGACATGAATTCCCATGATTTTTATTCACAGCACAGAACTATTCTCTAGTTCTCTAGTGGAGATATAACCTTAGATGTGTTAATATATTAAATCACTTGTAAAATATGTAATGAATTATTATTACATATTTAAACAAATTTAATAAACGTATTAATATTAAATATANCCCACTTAAAATTTTAAAAAAATATTTTTTTCTCGCGATGTGAATTATCCGCCATTTTGAATTTGAACAGCTGATTATTTTGAGTTCGCTATATTTTTCCTGTGTGCGCGTCAAAACGATCTTTAATACAGCAAAGTTTCATGATTTTTTTCTTTTGATTCAAAAGTTATTGGAACTGTACAGAGTGACAGACAGACACAAGAACTAAACTATAAGTTTTTTTTTTTTTTTTTTTTGGTTTTACCAACAAAACCCTAAAAATGTTAAAGAATTGTGAGGTGAAGACGACAAAGCTAGTGTATTTTTATAGTGTTTTCGTTCTTTCCTCTTTCGTTTTTCTACTTGTGGTATTGAACATTGATGTAGAATGTGTAGAGGTAGGAAATACCCTATTTTAGAGGCTTAACCCAGACGTTATCGAAAGTTCAACCTCATGCATGACTTTTTCCACCTGTTTATATAGTCAAAGAAAAAATAAGTGGTAAGGCTCTTGTCAAGGGCAAGAAAAGCCATTTTCTTACTCCCAATTTTCCTGGAAAACCCAACACAATCTCATAGCTTGAATGCAACAAAAGACAACATGAAACTATGTAAAGATTCGAACTTTTCCCAATAATTAATGTATAAAATAGAACATTATAATTAAAGAACCTCATAAAATTATATCAATAAATTTTTCATAAAAATGAAGGAAAATCATAAAAAGGAAGGAAAACTTGAAAATTGAAACCATTCTGGCTGAATCGAAATACAGATGGGATTAACGTATTATTATTTTAATATTTATTCAATTATTATATTATTATTCAAACATTTTATTAAAATTTTTATTGGTTGAACTGAGATACACGGTGCGGTCGAGACTCGCTTGGCATCAAGATATTATATCCCTTTGTCAAACAGTTCATTTGTATGATTTTATATATTTGAGTAAAGTATCTGCAATCTGCATAATTTGTACATAGGAGAATTGATATCCCTTTGTCAAAATACATAATACATCCCAGTAAGGCCTGCACACTTTTCTAACCTCTTTCCCTCACAGCACCGTATTCTTAAATTTTACCAAATTTATCTCCTAATCCTCCTAAAACAAAAAAAAAACTTCTCCTAGGCATGGACTCGAACCCAGCCTCTCTGTATCTGCGTTTAAAACTATTTTCTCAAGAACTTTATTATTCCCGGGAAAACGAATTATATCTTTAGATTCGTATTTAAACGGACTATATATATTTCAGAATTGTTTAATTAAAATCTTTTCACGTTTTTTAGAATTTTTGGGGGTAGCGCCCTCAAATTCGGGGCTAAAATTCATTAATCGATTTAGCCTAGGGTTATGACTTTTTTGAACGTGTGTACCAAATTTTGTCAACATCGATCCAGTAGTTTGGGCTCCAGACTTTAGGAGAGCAGACAAACATTTAAAAAAAAACAAAAAAAAAACACTTTTTGGACTCAGGGGACCTCAAAACGTGTAAATCCATGAAAATCTCAAAATCTAATTTTCGCGAAATACTTTCTCTTTATATGATGAAGTAAATATTAAAGGAAAGATTATTAAAATAAATCTATTTTTGCACTTGTTTCACAATTTAATTGATACATTATAAACGTGCTAAAGAATAATATTAGAATTTGATAATATACTTGTATACTTTCCATTACGTATGAACCCTATTGTTCGATAGTATTTTATTATTCCATATCTGTATAAACTATTTGTTAATCTTAATTTATTGTTTATGGTTTTGGAAAATAATCTATAATTTATTCATTTAGATCGTCAACTAAAATTAAACATACGCATTTTTTTTTGTTGCAATTCTGAACCATATGTGTAAATAAAATATTTCAATACCATAAAAAAGAACGATTTTTTAATAAAGACCTTGGTCTTTATTAAAAAATTTTCAGTAAATTGAACACCGTATACAAAAAAAAATTTCATTTTTAGAGGTTTAAGATCAAGCAGGAGTTTCTATAAAAAATAACTTTTTTTCGTTTACCCACAAATAAACCATTGTTTCCTAGTTTCCTCGTCAGACTTAAGATCTTTATCTTGGAACGCACTGTATAAACTGTATATTTAGGCTTTTTTAGGAGAAATATTTATTGTTCAAAATAAGAAGGCGAAATAGAAATAAATAATTGAAACCTAGAAGTGTGAAGAACCTTCAAGAAAAAACCTTTACCTGAAAGTTTGTCTGTACTTTTATGGTACATACATGGTACATGGTATACCTGACGTTTATTGGTTAATTCGAGTTCCCTTTAAAGACCACCTACGAAGAATTTCTGTCTTTCAAATACCTAATATAAGAAGTGTGGAGTTAAAAGACAACCACGAGTACACTTTTTACAGTGAACCTTTAAAAGTAACTTAGCTTATGAAAGCAACAGTTTTTTTAATTCGTTATTTCTACGTTCCAAACAATAAAACATAAGAATAAGAGGTAACAGAAAAAAATAATCATTTCACCGCCAGGGCTTGAACCAGATAGGTATCAAAACGTTTTGGATTTTACGTTCATATAGCTCTACCAATTAACCTATTCCGGCGAAAGTTTTGACTCTATACGAAACTATCAAGATATATCCCTGATGTATATTGCAAATTATTTTCGTACTTACTTAAAGTCTAAGATATAGCCATAGTTTTAGACATAAAAAGTTTTTGCTTGAAGTGCAAAACATTGTGCATTAGGTTAATTAATTTTGAGAGAGTTCGGATTCGTTTAGGAAATTGTCTTACATTTAGCTTATAATTATTTCAGGGAGATGTAACAGAGAAAATTACATTCCACCTCCGGGGTTTGAACCCGAAATTTTCGATTTCTCGACAAAGCTCTACCAATTAATACAATTTAAATCATACATAGGAAACCCAGAGACATAGACCACTTAGATGGGTCCATTGAGCAAACCCGGGGTAGTGAAGAATGCTCTCCCTGATTCTTCTATAGTCTGAGCAGACTGACAGACTCACAAAAAGTCAGTAGTCTGTTCAGAGCCAGAGCCAGTCCCTTAAACTCTTCTAAGGGAAGAATTGGAATTCCAAAGGTTTGCCACCTTAGTAGGTGAATGGAGTTTCATCTTCCTCTCCACACAGCCGACAAGTGAGACTTTCAACCAAGCCTAGCAGCTGCAAGTGTCTGTTGAGACGACAGTGACCGGTTATAAATCCAGTCATAAGATGACAAGTGCCCCTGTTAAGAGCCAATATTGTCTTAGTAACTTTATGAGATATGATATGGTCATCAAATAAACAACTTGGACTGTCTCGTTCTGAGAGCAGTTTCCCTGGTTCTTTGAAAATTTCTTAACAAAGACTACTTTAAAGCGGTCCTAATGCCATACTACTACAGGTTCCAGGACAGAAGAAATTACACTGGAGCCCTGCCGAGCCAGAATTGATCTGCAATTTCATTTCCTTCTAATACCAGTAAGTCCTGGAACCGTATTCTAGGTGGCAGCATTTTGTCTTGTCATTGTCAGATCATTAAGAAATCTCTTGCAATCTGTCACTAATTTAGAAGTGCATCTCGGAATAGCCAAAGACTTAATCGCCGCCTGACTGTCCTGTCCGTGCAGATGTAAATATGTTGTCCTGACTCATTCTTACTTAGAATCACTTGACAGCAAGCCAGTATTGCGTATATCTCAGCTTGGAAGGCTGTAGAGAACTTACCTGAGCTTATACTAATCTCCGATACCTCAATTTGGCCATCAGTGTAAAACATTTCTTACTTTTCCAGTATTCGAACCATTACCAGACATCACAATGTTTGAATTTCTGTTTCAGGTGAA
Source organism: Gerris buenoi (assembly GCA_001010745.2). Lineage (NCBI taxonomy): Eukaryota > Metazoa > Arthropoda > Insecta > Hemiptera > Gerridae > Gerris > Gerris buenoi. The sequence continues at coordinate 35,372 of KZ653312.1, forward strand.
ATGCAAGAAAGCTACTTGACTACGATGATTCTGAATCTGCTATTACTTCATACATGTGTACTGCATCTCTGGAATGAAAAGGATCCTGTCAAATGAAATTGGTAAATTCTTCTTTTTTTTTAATTTTTAAATATGTTTAAATAGTTGGGTCTATCAAGGAATTTAACCAATTAATACAATTTTTTCCATGAATTCAATTTATTTTTTTAAAATCACATGATTTAAATATCCATTCTTACAATCTTATACGGGAAATGTTAGAAATAGTAGTGTGCGTGTGCACGTGTAAAAACCTACGAAATAAATTCACAAATAGAAAATCTATATAAAATATTATGAACTTCAAGCACAAATATAAAATAATGAGCTGCAATTGATTAAGTTCGTTCCTTTGCTTTGAAGGTCAAGTGCGCAGTGTGCAAAGTTTCATCGAGATCGGACTACAACAGTAGATTCGTATAAAGAACATCCGCACACATATGTTGATTTTTATATACATACATGTTTTTCAATGACAACCAATTAATGCCCGCACATTCGCACATTCCTATCTGAAGGGCCATACCAACCAAGAGGAGATATATTTGTAGTTACAAGTATATAAGACCAAGTGGACACACGTTAAGTTTTATTTTTTAATTTTCCTAATTACGAATAATTAAAATATTTCATACCATAGGTATATCATTCGTGTAAAATTATAATTATAAAGGTTTTAATTGTCTTTTTTAATTAAATTCATATTAATGCTTACGCTTTTCATCATTTATATAAAATAAAAATCAGACATATGAAATACGGTACTGCGTTATTTTGAAAAAAAGAAAAAAATATTTGCATATTAATTATTATAAATGTATGGAAGTAAGCGAAAACAATTTAATTTTTTTTTGTGGTCCATTTGGGTTTTTGAAAGGATTAATTAATAACGGAATAGAGTGGCTATAAATTGTTGAGAGGTCCGCAGGTGACCGTTGTATCGAGAAGGGAGGGCTCACCCCCCTGAAATTGTAGCGGGGTGTTACCGAGGGGGGAAGCGGCGGGTGTAGTTGTGAGTAAAGTCTGTAAGAGTGAGCTAGTGTGCAAGGGGGATGGGTTTAGTTCGGGTGTGAGCCGCAGAGCAGCGCCACGTTACGGCCCAAGGCCCTCAGAACCGAATTCCAATATGGCATCTGTGCCAGTGTTATTTCAGTGGCTCCCGGTTAAAATATTCTAGCCTCAGTTAATTCGGCCGGACAGTTTCAAGTATCGGTTTGGTCGCGATCTCGGATTTATCCGCCGTCTAGTAATGAGTCTACGTCGGTCTCTCTGAAAGTTTCCGCTGGGATTCCGCCCCCGTATCTCGTCGTACGTTTCCTTGGAAAAATCTTCCTTTTCTGCAGGTTTATTTTCGACACGACAACTTTTATCAATTATTTTTATTATCGGGAAAAATCGATGTCCGGTTATTTTTCCCGTCCCTGTGGTCACTGAGTCCATACCGAGTTTACGATTGTATTTATTTATGGTTTCTGTCATAAAATAACCTAGAGGTTTTCCTGGTGGAAGGTTATCAATGTTTTTATTCCGATATAAATTTTCAACTACCTGTTAATTCTTTATTATGTCCGTAAATTTCGATTTTTGGCTTTTAAATTTACATATTTGTCAAAACTAATGTCTGTAGAAAGAGAAAGGCACGCCTAGTAATTTTTATTTAATGTAAAATCGTTAATATTCGAGTGAATAATCCCGTCATTCCTATTTTTCAAAATGTAAACAAACCCAATAAATGTTTTTATTCGCCGATTTTACAATTAAATATTAATTATCTGTGCTTTTCTTTTTCATACCCTTTTCAAATAATTTATAAAAATAAATAATGTATAATTTAAAACACACCCAATAATTATTTTTCTGTAATAAATGTATCTCTGTCCCTTGTGCTGCTTTGTTTTTTTGTTATTATTTAATTAGTTAGCGATCGATAAAGGAGTTTAGATTTTCGCCATCGAGTAAATGTGCATAACAAAACAAGTGCTAAAAGTGCTGTGCTTCTCTTATCAAAATTATCAGTCAAATTTGGATTAAAACCTCTGTACCAAAAGGTGAGTACATATCATTATTTCATAGCAATACGATAATATATTTTTTATTTAATTATTAGCCTGTACAAAAATAAATTAATTAATAGTAGAATTATAATAATAATAAATAAGTACGTTTAATTACTTTAAAAACAAGTTTGATAATCAGCTGTTCATAAATGTATTTAATGCAATAATAATATTTTGATACTGTTATCAATAATCACATATTTATTTATTTTTAGTTAAAAATTGATTATTAAAATGTTTCTTAAAGAAAACAGTTGATATAATTTTTAGGGACTTATTAGTAGGTTTTTAAAAAAAGCAGATTTAATTTCCTTTTACAATTAATTCAAATGGGAATAGGTACAAATGTGCGTCCATTGATAAGAGATTGATAAGCAATGTAAACAATGGCCTGTATATTTTAGTTCATTCACATTATCTATCTATTTACTGACCATCTTTAGATTACATGGCCTGATATTAGGCAAGCAGCCATTATAGTAAACAAAATAACTAAGAATACATTATTTAATCATTATATTATATCTGATCATATCATTAAAAGAATAAATATTTGAGGAGATAAGAGCATTTGGAGAATAAGCACTCGAAATAAATGTGTGTATTTGGAAGAAACTAAAAATAACTGGGATATTTGGTTGTAAAACCACAATTTGAATGAATTTATAGGAAGTTCAAGCACAAATAAAATAAACTGTGTTTACAAATTAGAATAGCTCTAAAATTAATATAGCTCTAAAGCTAAATTAATTAAATAATTAATTTAGATTTGTTTACACTCAGGACAGGAGTAAATTATTTATCCCAAAGTTCTAGACCACTGTATTATTCTGATCAAAATTATACTTATTAATATATTTATTTATTTAACAATATTTTATAAGTACCCTCATTATACAATTTGCTATTAATATATTTATTTATTTAACAATATTTTATAAGTACCCTCATTATACAATTTGCTATAAAATATGCATCCCTTCCTTCTCCCAAAGATTAATGACTATGGTGTCAAATGATGTTTTTTAAGCCATTGCAGCATATGACTCAAACGAAATCAATATTTTGAAGTATACATTTCTGTACCTTGCAGAATTTATTTCTGTGTGAGGGGTAAATTATTGTCTCATTTTAGCCATTACAGGAGAGCTATTTCCTACTTGCTAATTTANATAAATTAATTTATGTATTATTCCACCAATACGTTGGCATATACCAATGCGCGATGTATCAGAAACAATTTCTTCACCTTATTAATTTCTATATTGGAATTGACATTGGATCAATTATATTAAAAAATAAAGCTTAATAAAATTTGTCTATAGAAGTAATATTTTATTTGTGGGTAATAAGATGGTTTTTATTTGAGACTGGTGAAGTACAGAAATAGACAAGCATCTTGATGGTTTTCCGTTTAACATAATATTTTTATAAAATATCTCTTTAGTTGATCCCTTCCTTCTCCCAAAGATTAATGACTATGGTGTCAAATGATGTTTTTTAAGCCATTGCAGCATATGACTCAAACAAAATCAATATTTTGAAGTATACATTTCTGTACCTTGCAGAATTTATTTCTGTGTGAGGGGTAAATTATTGTCTCATTTTAGCCATTACAGGAGAGCTATTTCCTACTTGCTAATTTATTTCTGTTACAGAGGTAAATGATTGTCATATTTTACCAATTATAGGAGGGCTGTATTAGCTAAAAACTAAAAATTTTAGCAGACTTTCTTCAATAAATATATATTATTTATACACGGATTATCTCTGTATTTACAATAAATATCCTCAATTATCTGCCAACTATANTTTAAATTAGCTAATTGTTAATCTTACTCACCTATGTGATCCTTAATACAAGTTGAGTTTTAAGTTCTTGTATTAAGTTCCTTAATACAAGTTTATCAAAGGTGCAAACTTGTAAGAATTATTTTTCAACCGAGTTGACTAATGTCTTTTAACCCTTTTCACGTCCAGGTATAAAAAAATGCACTATTACTAAACCCTAGGTGGTCCTCCCGGGGACCACACCTCTAATTAATTTTATTATTTAATTTTAATTAAATTAATTTTAAATTTGATTCATTTTTTTAAATTTTTAGTGTTTGGGTTTACGGTATCTTTTAGGTGGTCCCTATAAGGATGAGCATTGAAGGGTTAAACCCAACTATTCAAGGGCAGATAATAATGTATTTATTCCTACATTTAGCTTAAAATTCTGTAATTAAACATTTTATTCAATATTAATTTAGTTTAATCTAGTTTAAAGGTATGTACCTATATTATTATTTTATTTTATTTTTTTGGTGTCTCTTACAAACTTCATTTTGTTCCAGTTGAACTGATATAGAAATAATTTTAAATAAAAAACGATAAGTTATTAACTGTTAGCATTATTTTTTGCTCTCTTTGAAGTACATTAAGTTCATCATATCTTTACTATTTTATTGTGAAACCATAAAGTAAGGAAGCCAAAATATAAATGATTAATAAGTAGCTATTTTGCAAGTTATTTTGGAACATCTAAGTTAGTTAAGCGTTTATTTCTATCTATAAGTTCATTTAACAAATATTATAAAACATCACTAACGAAAGCTTTGGTCATCTGTTAAGCGAAAATTATACAATGAGTTTGGCGCTCCTACCTTTTCTTTAATTCAGATTAATTTTAATTCAGCTAAACACTAATGTAGGGCGAAGGTATTCAGCAGAAGGTTGCTGACAGCCTTTATTTCTTTTGAATTTTTGTTTTTATTCCTTTGCTTCAAAATAATTTTTTTGATAAGTTCCCCTATTTGGACCAAGTATACTTGGATCATGTGAACACTGCATCAATATCCATTTTTACTTTGGTGAAGTGGATTTGATCAAAGTTATTGGTCCAAGTCAACTTGGATCGTGTAGACGCGGCATAAGACATATTATATTATACATATTTCAGCACTTTTTTTACTTTAGCACCCCCCTTGGTACTAAAAAATAGTCTGCCCTACAAAAGTCTTAAAGGTTTGTGTGCTTGTCTCCCCAGCCCATTGAGACGCTTGGGGCAGTTTTATATTTAATATTCCTTTATCTTAATAGTTGATTAGACTAAGGGATATGATCACTATTATATACACAAGTGTGATATTCCTTATCTTAATAGTTGATTAGACTAAGGGATATGATCACTATTATATACACAAGTGTGATATTCCTTTATCTTAATAGTTGATTAGACTAAGGGATATGATCACAATTATATACACAAGTGTGATATTCCTTTATCTTAATAGTTGATTAGACTAAGGGATATGATCACAATTATATACACAAGTGTGATATTCCTTTATCTTAATAGTTGATTAGACTAAGGGATATGATCACAATTATATACACAAGTGTGATATTCCTTTATCTTAATAGTTGATTAGACTAAGGGATATGATCACAATTATATACACAAGTGTGATATTCCTTTATCTTAATAGTTGATTAGACTAAGGGATATGATCACAATTATATACACAAGTGTGAT
>KZ653312.1:48716-66991 GCA_001010745.2 Gerris buenoi
TTTTTCCACTGACTACGTAAAAAGAAATGTGTATTCAAAAAATATATAAGTATGAGTTACAATGAAGAGAGATAACATTTTATATTGCCATTATTCTAAATACAAGAAAAATATAAAGAAAAAGAAAAAAACAGAAAAACACATAATATGTATTTTCATTATTGTTACACATGACAGGAAAAAAAGAGGGAAACTACGTTGGTTTGAATTGTCTAAGATATTATGTAACTAATACCCCTGTTACTTCATACAGCCTACGTATATATAGCCCCGTATATTCTTGTATTTGCCTCTGAATTGCCTTGTATTGAAACTCTACCGTTATTATAAAAAAAAAAACTCAACAAATTTAATTTTAAGAAGTTATGGATTACAGAATAGTTTTGCCAATCATGTTCTAGAATCCGATCACACTTTTGATATTAATAATTATGAACATCTACACTCGTGCCAAAAAAATAGGAAATTGGATCTCCTAGAAAACCTAGAAATTCAGAGAGCTATACAAGACACTAATGTAGAATGTTTTAATGAAAAATCCAATCTTAATAACTCTGCTCTGGTAAAACCTATAAAAAATATATTTTTAAAATAATGTCTAGTAGTTGTAAGAAAACATTTTAGCTTTAGTACCTAATATTAGGATTCATTGTTTAGTTTTAAGAAGTTGAAAACCAAATGTTTACCTGGAATAACACCTTTATTGGGTTCTGACTTGGATCTCAACTCCATACCCCATACCTCCTTACCTTTATCCTTCTGTAATCCTCTACCTACACCACCCGAGTCTAACCCCCCCTTGCATTGTTAATTTACCTTAAATTTTTTGTTAAATAGTTAGCTTAGTACAGTATTCACTCTTACTAAGTTAACACACATACTGAAGATGACCTTATAGTCTCAACACGTCTTTTAATTATTAAAAATTGTGTTGACAATATTGTTGTGTTACATTTTATTAACCCTCTCTAGTCATAATTTTAATATTAAAATAGCCTATAAGAGTAAAGAAAAGATAGAATTAACTCATAGACCAATTTTAATATTAAAATAGCATTTAAGAGTAAAGAAAAGATAGAAATAGCTCATAGACCAATTTTAATATTAAAATAGCATTGATGAGTGAATAATAGATGGTAATAGCTCATAGACCAATTTTAATATTAAAATAGCATTTAAGAGTAAAGAAAAGATAGAAATAGCTCATAGACCAATTTTAATATTAAAATAGCATTGATGAGTGAATAATAGATGGTAATAGCTCATAGACCAATTTTAATATTAAAATAGCATTTAAGAGTAAAGAAAAGATAGAAATAGCTCATAGACCAATTTTAATATTAAAATAGCATTTAAGAGTAAAGAAAAGATAGAAATAGCTTATAGACCAATTTTAATTTTAAAATAGCATTTAAGAGTAAAGAAAGGAAGTGTAGAGAAAAAAAGTTTTTAATTTATATAGTTCTTTGCAATACTTCCTACTGAGGTCAATAATCATATACATCTATATATAAACTTTAATTATAAAAATAAAATATATCTTCAATTCTCACTAAATTCTAGATATTAAAAATAAATTATAAAATGTTTATTACCCATTTAAAAATTCTTTTAACCATAAAATTAAGTAACACTGAGAAATTTAAGTAATTGTAGAAGTTTATTTCTTTTCAATGATAATAAATTATTATTTTTCACATTAAAACTGTTTATAATTAAGTAATACTTCAATCTGCTTTTAGGTTTAAAATAAAAAATAAGTAAATAAAAATATTTCACTGTAAATTGCATTTTTTTTCTTTCAATTTGATTTATTTTATATTTATAACTCGATAATAAAACCTCGAAAAAATGGGAGGCTATTAAATATGACGTATATTACATTTAGGGAATGAATATGATGTACTCCAAATATAATTAATATGAAATTGTGAACAATTTCATAACTTAATTAGAGTACTTTTCAAGATATAGGTGTAAATAAATGTATGTTTGTGCGCATGTGGCGGAGAAACAAATAAGTGTAGAAGGTTGAAACTCATATGGGACAACAATGAGCTAATTATGACCTATCATCCAAATTTCACTATAATTGGACGAGTAGTTTTTAGGATATGTTGGTTTGCATAATTTGAACGACAGAGAGACACGGAACCGAGTATGTTCCCTGATGTCTGAAACGGATTTCTGTCTTGGAATTTTTGAAATCGGGGACCTACAAATTTTTTGTTGTTTAGAACGATCACATCCAGGTAATCTTAAGAACGAGCTTCCAGGTGATCTTGGAAGAAAAAATATGAATATCAGTGTGAGGAATCATATAAGATTTAAAGGAATATGACCTTAAAAAATATTCCATTTGTTGTATTTTTCAAAAACAGCCTTTGACTTTCTTTTAGGACATCATTGTCAGGACTAAAAAAGTCTGAATTAAATTGAAACCAAATTTGGGGTATTACACTTGAAAAGGTCAGTAATAATTAAATTGAACTAAGTTTTCTATTAATTTATATTTAGTCTTTAATATGAGCACTCCAATCATATCATTTCCACCCTTCCCTCCTTTTCTCATCAAATGGTGAATAAAAAGAAAAAATGTTTGATCAACTTTGGTGGCCTATAAATCCTCTTGGAGGGGTTCGTATCAAAAAACGTTGAGAGTAAGTTACCATCTCCAAAGTGTCCTTTACAAGATAGTATAGTTTTTATTGGGTTTGGTCTTCACGTAAAAAAGTACTTGTGATAACAACTACACTATCAAAAACACCTTTTTGGCACTCGAGGGCTCTGAAGAGTTTGGATCTAAAAAAAAATCCATCTGTGTCACTTTATGCTCTACAAGGTAGGCTAGTTAGTTTTTTCAAATGGTACATTAAGTCAATAATATTTCATGTTTCAAATAAACAAAAAATAATTTGAGAATGATTAATCTATAATATATTTGAATTAGCAACCATTAAATTATGAATTAGGTTTAAAATTAGTGTGGTATAGTTTAATAAAACCTACATAGATTAACCAACTATGTAGTTTTTATTTAACCCTGCCTCAATAATTTTAATCCTAATTCTATAATATATTCGAAACCCGATTAAACTTTAAATAAATTAAGAAGTTAATCACAAACTGTGAAGTTATTATAAAGGATTTATAAAAGGAGAAGTAATTAAATTTTATATTTAATTACTTATTAATTAATATAATTAATTAAATTATATAATAGTGAAGGTAAAGTGGAAAAGGTCGATTAATACAGTCATTTGTTGTTATTAAAACAAAATAGTTAGATTATTAGTGCGCTGTGAGACTGCATTATGCTTCAACATCAATGCGAGATGCCGAGCCAACGTGAGAAATAAAATATTAATTTGGTTGAAGCTAAATATAAAGTTCACAGAGTTTAACAAGGTCGGATGAAAAAAAGTTTCAAAGGTCAAATAATAAATAATAGTTGCTCGATTAATTAGAGCAGAGAAAGCAGATTCATTTGAACTAATGAGTTTTGGTCGTAGAATACCCAGCTGATTTATTTATTTTTTCAAAATAAATAACCGATTGTACATTTAGTACTTTTTTTAAAAACTTAATTCTCATTTGGGGTTGAAATTAGTGTAATAAAAAAAATTTAATCTTCTTAAAAGACACTTGTCATTTGGAGTAGTTTGGTTTTTTAGGGTGTAATTGGTACAAATTTACTTTTCAATTTTTTTCAATTACTTTTCAAGAAAAGTAAATTTGTACTTATTATACCCTAAAAGACCCAACTACTCCTAATATAAGTGTTATAAATTAAGGACTAGAAGAAAGAAAATACACTTGTCAGTTAAAATAGCTAAAACAGATCAATGATATTTAATCAGCTTAAAAATATGATATTCTATTATTTAATTTTCATGTATTCTTTCCTTTCAAAGTGGAAACAATTAAAACTATGCCAGATGTTCACAAGCAGGGTGTGGTGTTATAAATTTTATTTAGAATTAAAATATCAAGCTTTGTTGCTGTTTTATATTAAGAGGAGATCATCCTCTTCGCCTTATTTAACTGCTATGAAACTGCATATGAATTTTTTTGCCACCTCCACCTCCTGGAATAAAATAAACTTCCCATTTATGGATCAGTTCTTAGTATGGCAAAACTCATGGAATCTTTATTTCATTTAAACTTTAAGGTATATAAATACTTCCCATTTATGGATCAGTTCTTAGTATGGCAAAACTCATGGAATCTTTATTTCATTTAAACTTTAAGGTATATAAATACTTCCCATTTATGGATCAGTTCTTAGTATGGCAAAACTCATGGAATCTTTATTTCATTTAAACTTTAAGGTATATAAATACTTCCCATTTATGGATCAGTTCTTAGTATGGCAAAACTCATGGAATCTTTATTTCATTTAAACTTTAAGGTATATAAATACTTCCCATTTATGGATCAGTTCTTAGTATGGCAAAACTCATGGAATCTTTATTTCATTTAAACTTTAAGGTATATAAATACTTCCCATTTATGGATCAGTTCTTAGTATGGCAAAACTCATGGAATCTTTATTTCATTTAAACTTTAAGGTATATAAATACTTCCCATTTATGGATCAGTTCTTAGTATGGCAAAACTCATGGAATCTTTATTTCATTTAAACTTTAAGGTATATAAATACTTCCCATTTATGGATCAGTTCTTAGTATGGCAAAACTCATGGAATCTTTATTTCATTTAAACTTTAAGGTATATAAATACTTCCCATTTATGGATCAGTTCTTAGTATGGCAAAACTCATGGAATCTTTATTTCATTTAAACTTTAAGGTATATAAATACTTCCCATTTATGGATCAGTTCTTAGTATGGCAAAACTCATGGAATCTTTATTTCATTTAAACTTTAAGGTATATAAATACTTCCCATTTATGGATCAGTTCTTAGTATGGCAAAACTCATGGAATCTTTATTTCATTTAAACTTTAAGGTATATAAATACTTCCCATTTATGGATCAGTTCTTAGTATGGCAAAACTCATGGAATCTTTATTTCATTTAAACTTTAAGGTATATAAATACTTCCCATTTATGGATCAGTTCTTAGTATGGCAAAACTCATGGAATCTTTATTTCATTTAAACTTTAAGGTATATAAATACTTCCCATTTATGGATCAGTTCTTAGTATGGCAAAACTCATGGAATCTTTATTTCATTTAAACTTTAAGGTATATAAATACTTCCCATTTATGGATCAGTTCTTAGTATGGCAAAACTCATGGAATCTTTATTTCATTTAAACTTTAAGGTATATAAATACTTCCCATTTATGGATCAGTTCTTAGTATGGCAAAACTCATGGAATCTTTATTTCATTTAAACTTTAAGGTATATAAATACTTCCCATTTATGGATCAGTTCTTAGTATGGCAAAACTCATGGAATCTTTATTTCATTTAAACTTTAAGGTATATAAATACTTCCCATTTATGGATCAGTTCTTAGTATGGCAAAACTCATGGAATCTTTATTTCATTTAAACTTTAAGGTATATAAATACTTCCCATTTATGGATCAGTTCTTAGTATGGCAAAACTCATGGAATCTTTATTTCATTTAAACTTTAAGGTATATAAATACTTCCCATTTATGGATCAGTTCTTAGTATGGCAAAACTCATGGAATCTTTATTTCATTTAAACTTTAAGGTATATAAATACTTCCCATTTATGGATCAGTTCTTAGTATGGCAAAACTCATGGAATCTTTATTTCATTTAAACTTTAAGGTATATAAATACTTCCCATTTATGGATCAGTTCTTAGTATGGCAAAACTCATGGAATCTTTATTTCATTTAAACTTTAAGGTATATAAATACTTCCCATTTATGGATCAGTTCTTAGTATGGCAAAACTCATGGAATCTTTATTTCATTTAAACTTTAAGGTATATAAATACTTCCCATTTATGGATCAGTTCTTAGTATGGCAAAACTCATGGAATCTTTATTTCATTTAAACTTTAAGGTATATAAATACTTCCCATTTATGGATCAGTTCTTAGTATGGCAAAACTCATGGAATCTTTATTTCATTTAAACTTTAAGGTATATAAATACTTCCCATTTATGGATCAGTTCTTAGTATGGCAAAACTCATGGAATCTTTATTTCATTTAAACTTTAAGGTATATAAATACTTCCCATTTATGGATCAGTTCTTAGTATGGCAAAACTCATGGAATCTTTATTTCATTTAAACTTTAAGGTATATAAATACTTCCCATTTATGGATCAGTTCTTAGTATGGCAAAACTCATGGAATCTTTATTTCATTTAAACTTTAAGGTATATAAATACTTCCCATTTATGGATCAGTTCTTAGTATGGCAAAACTCATGGAATCTTTATTTCATTTAAACTTTAAGGTATATAAATACTTCCCATTTATGGATCAGTTCTTAGTATGGCAAAACTCATGGAATCTTTATTTCATTTAAACTTTAAGGTATATAAATACTTCCCATTTATGGATCAGTTCTTAGTATGGCAAAACTCATGGAATCTTTATTTCATTTAAACTTTAAGGTATATAAATACTTCCCATTTATGGATCAGTTCTTAGTATGGCAAAACTCATGGAATCTTTATTTCATTTAAACTTTAAGGTATATAAATACTTCCCATTTATGGATCAGTTCTTAGTATGGCAAAACTCATGGAATCTTTATTTCATTTAAACTTTAAGGTATATAAATACTTCCCATTTATGGATCAGTTCTTAGTATGGCAAAACTCATGGAATCTTTATTTCATTTAAACTTTAAGGTATATAAATACTTCCCATTTATGGATCAGTTCTTAGTATGGCAAAACTCATGGAATCTTTATTTCATTTAAACTTTAAGGTATATAAATACTTCCCATTTATGGATCAGTTCTTAGTATGGCAAAACTCATGGAATCTTTATTTCATTTAAACTTTAAGGTATATAAATACTTCCCATTTATGGATCAGTTCTTAGTATGGCAAAACTCATGGAATCTTTATTTCATTTAAACTTTAAGGTATATAAATACTTCCCATTTATGGATCAGTTCTTAGTATGGCAAAACTCATGGAATCTTTATTTCATTTAAACTTTAAGGTATATAAATACTTCCCATTTATGGATCAGTTCTTAGTATGGCAAAACTCATGGAATCTTTATTTCATTTAAACTTTAAGGTATATAAATACTTCCCATTTATGGATCAGTTCTTAGTATGGCAAAACTCATGGAATCTTTATTTCATTTAAACTTTAAGGTATATAAATACTTCCCATTTATGGATCAGTTCTTAGTATGGCAAAACTCATGGAATCTTTATTTCATTTAAACTTTAAGGTATATAAATACTTCCCATTTATGGATCAGTTCTTAGTATGGCAAAACTCATGGAATCTTTATTTCATTTAAACTTTAAGGTATATAAATACTTCCCATTTATGGATCAGTTCTTAGTATGGCAAAACTCATGGAATCTTTATTTCATTTAAACTTTAAGGTATATAAATACTTCCCATTTATGGATCAGTTCTTAGTATGGCAAAACTCATGGAATCTTTATTTCATTTAAACTTTAAGGTATATAAATACTTCCCATTTATGGATCAGTTCTTAGTATGGCAAAACTCATGGAATCTTTATTTCATTTAAACTTTAAGGTATATAAATACTTCCCATTTATGGATCAGTTCTTAGTATGGCAAAACTCATGGAATCTTTATTTCATTTAAACTTTAAGGTATATAAATACTTCCCATTTATGGATCAGTTCTTAGTATGGCAAAACTCATGGAATCTTTATTTCATTTAAACTTTAAGGTATATAAATACTTCCCATTTATGGATCAGTTCTTAGTATGGCAAAACTCATGGAATCTTTATTTCATTTAAACTTTAAGGTATATAAATACTTCCCATTTATGGATCAGTTCTTAGTATGGCAAAACTCATGGAATCTTTATTTCATTTAAACTTTAAGGTATATAAATACTTCCCATTTATGGATCAGTTCTTAGTATGGCAAAACTCATGGAATCTTTATTTCATTTAAACTTTAAGGTATATAAATACTTCCCATTTATGGATCAGTTCTTAGTATGGCAAAACTCATGGAATCTTTATTTCATTTAAACTTTAAGGTATATAAATACTTCCCATTTATGGATCAGTTCTTAGTATGGCAAAACTCATGGAATCTTTATTTCATTTAAACTTTAAGGTATATAAATACTTCCCATTTATGGATCAGTTCTTAGTATGGCAAAACTCATGGAATCTTTATTTCATTTAAACTTTAAGGTATATAAATACTTCCCATTTATGGATCAGTTCTTAGTATGGCAAAACTCATGGAATCTTTATTTCATTTAAACTTTAAGGTATATAAATACTTCCCATTTATGGATCAGTTCTTAGTATGGCAAAACTCATGGAATCTTTATTTCATTTAAACTTTAAGGTATATAAATACTTCCCATTTATGGATCAGTTCTTAGTATGGCAAAACTCATGGAATCTTTATTTCATTTAAACTTTAAGGTATATAAATACTTCCCATTTATGGATCAGTTCTTAGTATGGCAAAACTCATGGAATCTTTATTTCATTTAAACTTTAAGGTATATAAATACTTCCCATTTATGGATCAGTTCTTAGTATGGCAAAACTCATGGAATCTTTATTTCATTTAAACTTTAAGGTATATAAATACTTCCCATTTATGGATCAGTTCTTAGTATGGCAAAACTCATGGAATCTTTATTTCATTTAAACTTTAAGGTATATAAATACTTCCCATTTATGGATCAGTTCTTAGTATGGCAAAACTCATGGAATCTTTATTTCATTTAAACTTTAAGGTATATAAATACTTCCCATTTATGGATCAGTTCTTAGTATGGCAAAACTCATGGAATCTTTATTTCATTTAAACTTTAAGGTATATAAATACTTCCCATTTATGGATCAGTTCTTAGTATGGCAAAACTCATGGAATCTTTATTTCATTTAAACTTTAAGGTATATAAATACTTCCCATTTATGGATCAGTTCTTAGTATGGCAAAACTCATGGAATCTTTATTTCATTTAAACTTTAAGGTATATAAATACTTCCCATTTATGGATCAGTTCTTAGTATGGCAAAACTCATGGAATCTTTATTTCATTTAAACTTTAAGGTATATAAATACTTCCCATTTATGGATCAGTTCTTAGTATGGCAAAACTCATGGAATCTTTATTTCATTTAAACTTTAAGGTATATAAATACTTCCCATTTATGGATCAGTTCTTAGTATGGCAAAACTCATGGAATCTTTATTTCATTTAAACTTTAAGGTATATAAATACTTCCCATTTATGGATCAGTTCTTAGTATGGCAAAACTCATGGAATCTTTATTTCATTTAAACTTTAAGGTATATAAATACTTCCCATTTATGGATCAGTTCTTAGTATGGCAAAACTCATGGAATCTTTATTTCATTTAAACTTTAAGGTATATAAATACTTCCCATTTATGGATCAGTTCTTAGTATGGCAAAACTCATGGAATCTTTATTTCATTTAAACTTTAAGGTATATAAATACTTCCCATTTATGGATCAGTTCTTAGTATGGCAAAACTCATGGAATCTTTATTTCATTTAAACTTTAAGGTATATAAATACTTCCCATTTATGGATCAGTTCTTAGTATGGCAAAACTCATGGAATCTTTATTTCATTTAAACTTTAAGGTATATAAATACTTCCCATTTATGGATCAGTTCTTAGTATGGCAAAACTCATGGAATCTTTATTTCATTTAAACTTTAAGGTATATAAATACTTCCCATTTATGGATCAGTTCTTAGTATGGCAAAACTCATGGAATCTTTATTTCATTTAAACTTTAAGGTATATAAATACTTCCCATTTATGGATCAGTTCTTAGTATGGCAAAACTCATGGAATCTTTATTTCATTTAAACTTTAAGGTATATAAATACTTCCCATTTATGGATCAGTTCTTAGTATGGCAAAACTCATGGAATCTTTATTTCATTTAAACTTTAAGGTATATAAATACTTCCCATTTATGGATCAGTTCTTAGTATGGCAAAACTCATGGAATCTTTATTTCATTTAAACTTTAAGGTATATAAATACTTCCCATTTATGGATCAGTTCTTAGTATGGCAAAACTCATGGAATCTTTATTTCATTTAAACTTTAAGGTATATAAATACTTCCCATTTATGGATCAGTTCTTAGTATGGCAAAACTCATGGAATCTTTATTTCATTTAAACTTTAAGGTATATAAATACTTCCCATTTATGGATCAGTTCTTAGTATGGCAAAACTCATGGAATCTTTATTTCATTTAAACTTTAAGGTATATAAATACTTCCCATTTATGGATCAGTTCTTAGTATGGCAAAACTCATGGAATCTTTATTTCATTTAAACTTTAAGGTATATAAATACTTCCCATTTATGGATCAGTTCTTAGTATGGCAAAACTCATGGAATCTTTATTTCATTTAAACTTTAAGGTATATAAATACTTCCCATTTATGGATCAGTTCTTAGTATGGCAAAACTCATGGAATCTTTATTTCATTTAAACTTTAAGGTATATAAATACTTCCCATTTATGGATCAGTTCTTAGTATGGCAAAACTCATGGAATCTTTATTTCATTTAAACTTTAAGGTATATAAATACTTCCCATTTATGGATCAGTTCTTAGTATGGCAAAACTCATGGAATCTTTATTTCATTTAAACTTTAAGGTATATAAATACTTCCCATTTATGGATCAGTTCTTAGTATGGCAAAACTCATGGAATCTTTATTTCATTTAAACTTTAAGGTATATAAATACTTCCCATTTATGGATCAGTTCTTAGTATGGCAAAACTCATGGAATCTTTATTTCATTTAAACTTTAAGGTATATAAATACTTCCCATTTATGGATCAGTTCTTAGTATGGCAAAACTCATGGAATCTTTATTTCATTTAAACTTTAAGGTATATAAATACTTCCCATTTATGGATCAGTTCTTAGTATGGCAAAACTCATGGAATCTTTATTTCATTTAAACTTTNTGGATACCTCATACGTCACTATAAAAAGGGTCGGAAAAATCGTACAAAACCCTGTGTTCACAGACGTATTCTATCAATTTTACATCATCCATTATAATAAAAAAAATAATAAAAAAATCCGAATAAAAAAAACCTGATGCAGAAAATATAAATTGAAACACTCAAAAGTTTATTTCCTGAAAATATGAATTTAACTTAATAATTTGCTTACAAGTACTTCAAAAGTAAAATAACTATTCTAATTATTTCTTTGTATCAAGTGCATTTAAGTTAAAATCTTTTAGAAAATAGAACTCTGTACTAATTGGAACATTTCCAAATGTAAAGAAACCAATTTCACAACTCGTATGTATTAGATGTAATTGTGTTGTAAAAAACCCTCTCGAGGCAACATTAAATATAAATACTGCAGTACAACCTTTATTATTTCTTTCCAATCTTTTTTAAGTTTTGAAGAAAGACTAATTAAAATTCAGACTTACTTAAAAAGCAGCTTTTTTTAAACGTTTATGTTCAGAATTCTGTCATCTAAAATAAAAAGATAATAAATAACATAATAATTATAAATTTACATCAAAAACAAAAACAGACAAAAGCAGTGAGAAACAAATATGTATAATATTTTTACAATGAAAATTATTTTTTGGCCATAGGGATAGGGAGCCAATAAGAACTGGAGATTTTGACGTCTCAAAGGTAGGGCCAACTTGACAAAATAAAATGTCACTGGATAATCTCAAGATAACCGCTTTCTGGCTTTATTTTTTTCCTTCACATAGGTTAGCCAACCTGATTTTCATAAAACCATTATATTTTTAAAAATAGTGTAGATAGTTTAATTTAATGTAAAATTCTTTCTGTATTTAATATTAAAATAGCCAATCTGTAAAAGATTGCAGCTATTTGATGGAATGTAGTTTGAGTCACAAGTTTTTGAGTATAATATCCCTAATCTAAAAGTTCATTTGGGAATTGAATAATTTAATTAAATTTACCATGGATACTTTAATTCTTATTACAACTACCCCAAAAAATTAAAATATATTGTCTTGTGATATAACTGTATTTTAAAAAGTTGGTATTTAAATTAATCTAAAAATCTGGCTGCTTCTGCCTAGCTACCACAATAAGAGGGTAAAACAAACCTTTTTTTGTTAAAAAAAAAAAATAAAATAAAATAAAATACAGTAGGTACATTATCAGTTGTAACTTTTGACAGTGCAGGAAAATAACAAAATTTTGTGGGGAGCCAATGAGAGGTCAGGATTATGAATTCCTCAAGGTTAGGCCAACTAGGCAAACAGAAATTTAACTGGTGAAGGGATGTGGCACATAGAATAACCTCCTAGTGGCTTTATTTTTTCCCTCACATAGGTTGGCCAATCTGAGTTTCAGAAGTGACAACTCGCAATGGGCATACTGTAGTATAAGTATGCCTAATCTCAAATAGGACAGAGAAAGTACCGTGATGTCCCAAAAAGTTTGATTTTGATTGATTTTTTAAGATTCTTTGTCGAAAAAGTTTCTCTGATTTCTGGGTGCAGAAGGGTCAAGTTTATAAATTCAGAAGGATTTTTGTAAAAGAACAAAATGAATGCAGCTCCCAGAGTTGCATGCAGCTCTTTATTGACTTAAGATGCGGATCCCATTCAAAATTTATATCCTTTCTAGTTTTGAAAATTTAAAAAGTTTTAACATCTTCATTTTGCATATTTTGTAAACCAATTTAGTTGTGATATTAAAAGTTTTTAGTTGTGTTAACCAATTTAGTTGTGATTATTATGATTTTCTCTGACGTTAATGATACCTTGACCCGAATTTAGTGGTTAGAGCGCTATACTGTAAATATAGAGGCCCGTGGTTCAAATCCTGGCGCTGGAGTCTGTTTTTCTCTGTCTGTTTCCCGTAGTTAATAATAATTATAATTTGATTTAAATTAAAAATTTAATCTCTCCGTAGTATGAATACTACTAAAAACGTAAAAATGAATATGTAATTATATTAGTTAAATTAAATTGAATTTTATTAATTTAATTCTATGTAATTACAGTGTGGCTCATTATAATGTATGAAAAACTGGAATGTGGCTCTCATTGACCTTATACGTGCCCACCCCTGGTATAGACAGTAATGTAATGAATTTTAATATGGATTATAGTAATAAAGAATATAATTGATGATAAATTTATGAAGGTCACTGAGCAAGGAACCATAAGGTTTTTTTTGACAATGGGTCAACCCATCCAGTGATGCTAATTAAATACATATATCTTTACTTTAACCATAATGCCATAGTTTTACAAAAAATAATATTTTAAATAAAATGTCTAATTAAAGTAGAGTTTAGAGCATCCAATAATTACTTTAAAAAGTTAAGGTTTCATTTTATTAGTTTTATTTTTACAGCCTGGGTGTGAGGAGTATGAGCCTTTAGATATTGTAATATTTCTGATAGAGTATTACAAATCCATTTTTTTTTTTTTTTAAATTTATTAATCAAAAAGGACTTTCAAACAATAAAGTAAGAATACATGCATGCATCCCCATGTGGGCTTAGGATACCTACTTTAAATAGTTGTTTTCATTTTTATTTTTTTAAAAAAAGGTAATAAAATCCAGAATTGATATTCCAGGAGTTAGCGTGCAAAAAAGTGTCTGACTAACATCAAGCTAGAAATTTTTGTGTAAGTTAATCTTTAAGTGCCTTTTAAGAATATGTAGTAAAGTAAGTTTGTCTGCGGGACATTCCTCGGCAATAGGGATTTACAAAAAATCAAACAGGTGGAGAGCAGCCTGTGTACAAAATTAGTTGTAAATTGAAAATCAAGTTGATGTTAGTTTGTCTCTTGATAGGTGACCACTTTGATTTAGAGTAATATTTGAATAATTAACCTATTTAGTCTCATTGTCCACCATAATAGGCAAGACATGGCTACTCTCCACCAGTTTTTTTTTTTTTTTTTTTTTTTTTTTTTTTTTTTTTTCAATTCCCTATTGCTAAGCTATTTCCGGCTGAAGAACTTAGCCGACCACATATTCTTAAAAGGCACTTTAAGATTAACTTGGACACAAAATTCTAGCTTGATGTTAGCAGGACACTTTTTTGCACGCTATCTCCTGGACTATAAGTAACATTGAAAGTCTGTAGTTAGTTTAAGTACCCGTTATTTCCATAAATTGTATGATACATATGTCTGCTCAAATCTTATCACAGTTTGCCAAGGGCAAATCGCTTATCACAGATATTACCGGTAAAGGACCCAATATGGTATCGTTAGGTAGTTTACTAAATAGTAAATTCTAAGTAACCCAAACAAACAAAAATTAATATGAGTATATTAATATTCTCCATTAATTATTATTCTTAAATTTATAATTATATTATTTGGTAAGTAGGTATATACTTTTATGTTAAAAATATCATAAATATATTAATTGTATAACTTGATTCAAGTCTGCCTGTTAGATACACATCTGACTCACTAGTAAATGTGAGTAAATGTAATTCCTACAGTAATCTTTCTGCTGTTAAAATAAAGCCTTGAGAAATGATGATACTCCTACGCCATAAATATCTTGAGTTTATAAAATTAATGTCCGGCCTATTTGTTTGCATTAAACTTGAATAATAAGCTTTATAGCTTACAGCAACTGCTTTACTTGGACTCTTAACAAATAACAAGAAGTTTAAAATAAAGAAATAATGATTTACCGTTTAAAATTGTCTATTAAAAAAAGCTGTATTCTTAAATGAATCATGTAAAGACAGGAATAAAATGTTATAATATTAGCAGTAGATTAAACTAGTAATGACAGATTAGTGATACTTGATCCACATGCATGTTTAAAAGGATAAGTGGATAAATATGTTAAGTAGCTTATCCCCCTGTTTTGTTTTGACCTAGTTATATTGTTTCAAAGGGTGTAGGAACAAATGTAAAAATATATTTAGTTTCAAAGTATCTATTATTAACTGGGTAGAGGGGGGTTATTGACATGTATGAAGGGCTATTTTTGAACTGTTATGACCTAAATGATTCCCCGACCAGATTCTACCCCTTGTAGAGGCATAAAGGACCTTGACCCTGTATTGTATAAAGTCTCCCTCTATGACGAGTGACATATTGATGTTTCACGGTAGATCTATAGAATGCCTTTACTAAAGTAAATTCTCCCTCTATAATGGGGGAGTGACTGAGTGATTTTTAAATGTATCACAGCAGATCTGATCTATAGAGTTCCTTTACTAAAATGAATTCTCCCTCTATGAGGAGTGACATATTGATGTTTCACAGTATATCCATAGAGTACCTTTACTAAAGTGAATTCTACCTCTATGGGGAGTGACTGAGTGATGTTTAGATGTTTCACAGCAGATCCATAGAGTACCTTTACTAAAGTGAATTCTACCTCTATGGGGAGGGACTGAGTGTTGTTTAGGTGTTTGACTGCAGATCTATAGAGTTCCTTTACTAAAGTGAATTCTACCTCTATGGGGAGGGACTGAGTGTTGTTTAGGTGTTTGACTGCAGATCTATAGAGTTCCTTTACTAAAGTGAATTCTACCTCTATGGGGAGGGACTGANTTTGATATTTAATTTGTTCAGATTTATAAAAGAAATGGTGAGATTGGCTTTTGATATTTAATTTGTTCAGATTTATAAAAGAAATGGTGAGATTGGCTTTTGATATTTAATTTGTTCAGATTTATAAAAGAAATGGTGAGATTGGCTTTTGATATTTAATTTGTTCAGATTTATAAAAGAAATGGTGAGATTGGCTTTTGATATTTAATTTGTTCAGATTTATAAAAGAAATGGTGAGATTGGCTTTTGATATTTAATTTGTTCAGATTTATAAAAGAAATGGTGAGATTGGCTTTTGATATTTAATTTGTTCAGATTTATAAAAGAAATGGTGAGATTGGCTTTTGATATTTAATTTGTTCAGATTTATAAAAGAAATGGTGAGATTGGCTTTTGATATTTAATTTGTTCAGATTTATAAAAGAAATGGTGAGATTGGCTTTTGATATTTAATTTGTTCAGATTTATAAAAGAAATGGTGAGATTGGCTTTTGATATTTAATTTGTTCAGATTTATAAAAGAAATGGTGAGATTGGCTTTTGATATTTAATTTGTTCAGATTTATAAAAGAAATGGTGAGATTGGCTTTTGATATTTAATTTGTTCAGATTTATAAAAGAAATGGTGAGATTGGCTTTTGATATTTAATTTGTTCAGATTTATAAAAGAAATGGTGAGATTGGCTTTTGATATTTAATTTGTTCAGATTTATAAAAGAAATGGTGAGATTGGCTTTTGATATTTAATTTGTTCAGATTTATAAAAGAAATGGTGAGATTGGCTTTTGATATTTAATTTGTTCAGATTTATAAAAGAAATGGTGAGATTGGCTTTTGATATTTAATTTGTTCAGATTTATAAAAGAAATGGTGAGATTGGCTTTTGATATTTAATTTGTTCAGATTTATAAAAGAAATGGTGAGATTGGCTTTTGATATTTAATTTGTTCAGATTTATAAAAGAAATGGTGAGATTGGCTTTTGATATTTAATTTGTTCAGATTTATAAAAGAAATGGTGAGATTGGCTTTTGATATTTAATTTGTTCAGATTTATAAAAGAAATGGTGAGATTGGCTTTTGATATTTAATTTGTTCAGATTTATAAAAGAAATGGTGAGATTGGCTTTTGATATTTAATTTGTTCAGATTTATAAAAGAAATGGTGAGATTGGCTTTTGATATTTAATTTGTTCAGATTTATAAAAGAAATGGTGAGATTGGCTTTTGATATTTAATTTGTTCAGATTTATAAAAGAAATGGTGAGATTGGCTTTTGATATTTAATTTGTTCAGATTTATAAAAGAAATGGTGAGATTGGCTTTTGATTTTTTTTTTTTTTTAAAAAGCTGAGGGTTGGTTTGGGTTTGATTTGAATTAATTTGTTTTAAATTTTTCTGTAAATGTACTATTTCTCAAATTTCCTTTCAAATATTGTTTCAATTATAACCTCACATAAACAAGACCTTTCTCTATTGAGATTGACAAACTACTCTTACAAATCTGTATTTTTTTTCAAACATGATGAAATGATATTGAAAAAAGAATTATTAAAAATTAACAGAAAAAAGGCTGAACAATTAACAAAAACAGAAACAATTAATAGAAAACAGAAACAAATTAAAAGTAGCAAGTTGGTTGTAGACTAACCGCAGACCTGCCAACTTAATATGAGTGCGTCGAGTGACTGATAGGGCTCATTTGTCTAAATGTAGAGCTTCGAACCCTACCTCAAGCCTAACCACGCATTCAGCCCCCCCCCCCTCAGTCGAGCCAGTCCCCACTACAAAGGTCACACACTGACTCCCCAACTAGTTCGATTGTGAATGGGACCCTTAAAGTTAAATAGCTCTCCCCGCTACCCTGTTAGTATCATTAATAACATATTAAACCACCTAACGATACCGTATTGATTTCTATCGGTAATATCAGTAATAAGCGATAAGCCCTTGGCAAACTGAGATTAGTTTTTTTCTGAAAAATCTCTCTCTTACAATTTATGGAAATGAAGGGTTCTTAAACTAACTACAGACTTAAAATGTTACTTATAGTTCAGGAGATAGCGTGCAAAAAAGTGTCTGACTAACAATAAGCTAGAATTTTGTGTACAAGTTAATCTTTAGGTACCTTTTAAGAATATGTGGTCGGGTAAGTATGTCTACAGGACAGAGCTTGACAATAGACATTTGTAAAAAACAAACCCGTGGAGAAAGGCCATGGCCCACACTCTTTGTGATGGACAATATAATTTGTTTATGATTCTGAGTACAAAATTAGTTATTAGACCAAAAATCAAGTTGATGGTAGTTTGTCACTTGATAGGTTACTTATTCAAAATATTACTCTAAATCAAAGTGGTTACCTATCAAGTGACAAACTACCATTAACTTAATTTTTGGTCTACTAACTAATTTTGTTCTCAGGATCATGAAAATCACACTGTCCATCAAAATAGGCGGGACATTTTTTTTTTTTTTTTTTTTAATTCCTATGACAAAGCTATGTCCTACAGACAACTTTAGCCGACCACATATTATTAAAAGGCACCAAAAGGGGTAAG
>KZ653313.1:1432-16001 GCA_001010745.2 Gerris buenoi
TTTTTTTTTCGAAATTTCCAAAAAGTGGTATCTTTACTTTTGGTCGAAGAAGGTTCAGGAATTTTTTCAGATTTTTTGCACTTCACATAAGCGAGATAAAGGAGGGGGGGGGCACGTTTCACATCGACTTCAAACGTGCCTACGCTCGCCCTATCAAAGTTATAACCAAAGAATTATATATTTTTGTAATCAGCTCGACGTACCCTTTAATATGATACCCCTCACGATGTCAAAAAAAAAAAAAAAAAAAAATTAACCCTTAAGTTTTTTTACCCTAAATTTGTTAAAAAATGTTTTTTTTTAAGTCACTATATTTTTAACATGTGTGGGTAGGTACAAGACATATACATGCCAAATTTCAAAGCCTGCGCAGGCTACAGACAGTCGACGAACGACACACAGAGTTTTGCTTCCGAGCTTAACGAAGGCAAGGGAAGCTATGTGATGGTTATGCAAAAATATTTTATCGCCCTCCAGTTTTAAACATTCCTATCCTGAGCGGCTGGTAAAGTTTCCATATTACAGCCCTGGGGCCGGTAATAATGCATGCTTTATCATTTCAGGGCCGCAAATTAGTTCAAGAAGCGGCCGCTTCCTGGCCGGGCCGCGGCGTGCAGGAAGCGCTAGTAGTTCTCAGCGTCTGCTGTTCAATATGTAAATATTTTTATAACTGCCGTTTTGTTTTGGTAACGATTTAACCTTAATATGCATTCATTGTTTTTGAAGATTACGGCAAAATAGTTTTTTGTAGTTAGGTGGGCGATAAAATAGTGTACGCGCCACGAGCAGTAAGCGCTATGACAGGCCTCGGGCGTTAAACGCACTCGTGCTTTCAAACTTCGCCCTCGGCCTGTAATAACACCCTAACTGCTCTAGGTACGTAAATAGCTATTACGTTTCCGATTTCAATAATTCCAAGACAGAAATCTGTTTCAGACATCAGGAAAAATTTCTGGTACCGTGTCTATCTGGCAGTACATTATCGTTAGAGTTTAAATCATTATACATTAGATTATTTATTATAGATTTTATTATTTAAAAATTTTATACTTAAACCACGATGACTTAGAAATGTTAACGAAATAGAGCATAATACCAAAAAATATCTTTTTAAAAATTTCTAGGTTATAACAGTTAGTATTTTTAAATTTTCTTGTTTTTATTTATTTATTTTTCATTTTCCCGGTAGTTATGGGTTTTTATTTTATTTGTTGTTTTGTTTATTTTATCTACAAATACAAATCATCTTGTTTTTAATTAGTTCAATATAATTCGCATTACTAAATTAAGAGCTATTAAACTGCTTGGTTCTGCTTAAATCAGAAAATATTCTTCATCTCAAATCCACTTATGTCTACAAACCAAAAACATTTTTTTCACCTTTTTTTAATGTCTAAAGACCAATTGAACTCCTATACAGTGAAAAAAAAAAAATCATTAACAAAGAATGTTGATTATCAATGATTATCACGACTCTCCATTTCCACTTTTTCGCTGATTTCCCGTATTTTACAAAGAATGAAGCCAACATGTTTATCATCTTGTAAATTTGAATATGTCTATTATCAATTTTAAAGAAATGAGATAAATACATTTTCCTCATTATAATTTGTTGTATTTTCTTATCAGCAAATACAAATAATAATAATAAAAAAAATATAAAACAATTTAACAAGATAAGACAATACGAAACTGGTTTAACTTGAATTGGTTTCTGGGAATATCAAGAGCACTTTATCTTTTAAGTTAAACTCGATGGATTAATGTTTTAATTAAAAAGGAAAAGTTTTTGAATAAATAACAAACATTATGATAGGTTTATGACATTAGGTTCAAGTGTATTTTGGTTTATGTATAAGAATTAATATGGCTGATTCGGTTTGGTAGTGGCAAATTTGTCAATAGATGATAATTATCAATGACAAATAAGATATTTATATTTAAATGCAAAATATTTTATGTTGCAATAATAATTCCCTTTACTGGACCGAGTTTATATTAAGATTGCTGACTGCTATGTTATTTATAGTGTAAACCTGACCATGAAGATAAATACATGTTCATTCAATTTTAAAGTAACTTATTACGAGACGCAGAATATTACGAGAGAGGAGGAATGAGCAAGAACATGGTTAAACCAAGAGAATGAGAGGAGCTTTGCTAAATGCTATTTCTTTTTTAGCCGACGTCGGACGATGCTTTTGTCCATGGGTCACAATACGAGATTATTTATTTCAAAAATAAATTGTTATTATTCTCATTCTTTTTAATGTATTTCTTCCGAGCTACTGAAGGAACGGAAGCTACGTGATCGTTCTGAAAACTAGAAAAAAATGTTATGTCTACGATTTCAAAAATTCCAAGGCAGAATCCGTTTCAGACATCAGAAAACATTTTAGGGTTCGTATCGGTCGGTTTCAACCTTCAGCGCCAATTTGATTTGGGACTAGATGTAAAGCTTGTCCAAGGATTGGAGAGGTTTTGTCACGCCAAAACCCATCATGGGCTCCTTAGTGTCATCGAGTGAGTAAGTACCTATATTC
Organism: Gerris buenoi; assembly: GCA_001010745.2. Lineage (NCBI taxonomy): Eukaryota > Metazoa > Arthropoda > Insecta > Hemiptera > Gerridae > Gerris > Gerris buenoi. The sequence continues at coordinate 3,976 of KZ653313.1, forward strand.
CTCGCCGTGATGCTCTGATTTATATGGCTCACTATTGATCACATCATACTCGCTTCGGCGGTACAATGTACATATGTATGATGTGTGAAGTGGCTGCAACTCTCTACCGCGGGGCGTACAAAGGGCCTAAGTAATGGCCTAATTGCAAGGTTCAAACAAGTGGTTCGTCCTACCCGTTCTAGTAGGAAGTACCTAGATTTTACGCTGCTATCTGGCAATTTTTCAATTTCAACTGAATTTTTCTTTCATATAATAGCCACTAAATTGTAAATCTTCTAATTCTCAGTAACATATTAGTTATTAGTTATTAGTCTTAAAAAATAGTCAATTTTAGAAAAATTAAGGTGGAAATGATTAGATTATGACCCACTGCAAGCGACAGTGGGTGCACAAAACAAGCGACAGTGGGTGCACAACAAAGGTGTCTACTTCAGAAATTCTGCTTTGCATATTTCCTCCCAGTTCTTTGTTTCATTCTCTTTGTTGATCGAATTGCATTATGTGTCGTTCCTGTATCTGTGATATCCTGTAACAATAAGGTTTTTGGATAAATGCATTTGTTTCATGGATATCAATATACAAATTATNAGTGGTGCACAACAAAGGTGTCTACTTCAGAAATTCTGCTTTGTATATTTCCTCCCAGTTCTTTGTTTCATTCTCTTTGTTGATCGAATTGCATTATGTGTCGTTCCTGTATCTGTGATATCCTGTAACAATAAGGTTTTTGGATAAATGCATTTGTTTCATGGATATCAATATACAAATTATGTATTGCACAGGGTGATTACAGTCGCTTGCATTTCAGGTTTGCATCTACTGCTAGGGTTTAGGGAGGTACAGCTATGGAGTTCATACACTTTTATAATAGTTTCAAGGTGTGTACGATAAGCAGATTTCGAATAAATTAATTTTGACATTGGTATATTCTTTTTGGATCACCCTGCATACTGCATACTTATATCAAATCACTTTGGTTTTCTGGTGCTTTTATGTTCACTGGTAAGCCTTTTCAAGTCGTTCAAATCTATGAAAGGGCTGCCACTGAACATATTTTTACACAATATCCTATTTAAATTATTCTTCCTACAACAATTTGGGAAGAACTTGGGCTATTTAAACGCAATCTTCTATAAAGTATATTATCAGGCGTTAGCCTGTGAAGAACTCTTGCTTACCGACAGATGTCCATTCTTGTCTTGAGCATTTTAAAAGCACCTCCAACTATGATTAGTTAACTCCCTACATAGCAGTTATTGCCATTCCCGTCTGTTGATCGTCCTAATAAAGACTTTCTGAACCGGATTCATCGGCATAATGCTACACGAAGAAGGTAACTACTGATTTATTTAGCCCATTATAACCTTTATTACCTTATTTTCTTGGAATGTGTCGCTCTGATCGTATGCTGTAATTCTAACAAGATTCTTCATTGATTTTGCCAAGAAACTTTGTATTTCATCCTCTGCAATTAACATTCCACTCTCTGTGTAATTTCTCGTTTGACCTATAATCTAAAGAAATTTTTAGAAAATATTTAACTTTAAATTAATCTGATTTGCTTTTCTCAATTTAAAATAAATTAGCAGGATATTTGCTTTGAAATTGCAAACTAAATAAGATCATCAAATTTTTTTGTAATGTAATTTTTATTTAATTATAAAATAGAATTAATTTGAGCTTTAAAGGAGGCAGTGATAACCGCATCTTTATTAAGTGCTAATTTCGTCTGTCTTGTTACGTCCATTGAATCAATATATATGTTAATGTATCTTGAAAAGTATATAGTTTCCAAGATAACGAGGAATAAAAATAAGGTAGAAATTACTTTATTTTCTGCTGTTCCCTGTTGTGAGTTATAGTTTAAAATGACAATTTCGATAAATTTGTAAATGATTATTTACCTTTTCGATAAGAATATTTAATTCTTGCCTTTGCGACCATACTTCAAAAGAAAACATATTAAAAACTGGTGTAGTAAAAATTATAACTAATTTAAAATTAAAATCACAGTCACAAAAACATGAACTATAAATTTAATAACTATAGTAAAACTACCTTATTAAATAATTAATTAATTAAACACAATTAAATACTTCCTCAAAACTTATTATTTATTTGAAATAAAAAAAATAAAATAAAATAAAAAAAAAAAAAAATTCTTTCGTCTTTTTTTAAACCATAAATTTATATTTATAAAATTATCAATAAAAAGCGTCTGAATTATAACGATCCACCTTGTTTTTAGTCATTTTTATTGTATTTCTACGCAGTTTCTTGCTAATACGGATACTTGAAGTTGTTTATTCATTATTTATAGCGGGCTATTAGACTAGAAATAAATCAAAAACAAAAACAATAAATCCAAACTGCAAAAATAGCGCGCATGTTGTGGTAGGAGGTAGGATTATACTGCATTAGTTTCGACTCGATGGTGAGATAACTAATCTCACTTCATGTTAGCCTTTGCTTTTATCTACGCTTTCATTAGTACTTAATGATAGAAAATCAGAAATAAGCTCAAAGGTAAACACAACTATAAAACAATGTTGGCTCAGCAATAAAAATAGTAGGATAACTATGAAGTTTTTAATGCTTGTATATTGAATATCCTTGAAAATAATATAAACTTTTTTTTAGGAAAAAAAAAATAAAATAAATAACATTCTTATATTTATTGAAGCAAGCGTAAGCGAGCTTCAATAAATGGTTTAATTTCTTAAATTCAACAAAAATATGCATCTTGCCTATCTCTTTGCCTGTCTGTGTGTAACGTTTACGCGTCCAACGATAACTTGCTAAAAAGTTAACCGACTTCAGTTGAAATTTGGTATACATGTTCCTTTTACATGTCTTTTACTAATGCTCAGGCTAAGTTTGTTCGACAGCGTGATCCGTCCAAGAGTTCGCACGCAACGCTCGCGTAAAAACCTTCAAATTCCGTATGGCTGTAAGATAAACAGAGGAAGACCTGCTAGAAGATGGTCAGACGAGTTGATAGAACGAATTGGGAGGAGTACGGAACAGAACAGTCATGGAAAGGCAAGCGTGGAAGAAGGCAACATCTTTGCATCTGAGTGTTTAAATTAAATTAAACTGTTAAGCCCCTAATAAGGGAGGCTTATGCATCAAAACGAAGTGTCAATAAAGTAATTATTATTTTGCATCGTCTGAAGTACAATTGAAACAGACGTGTAAAATTTAAATTTAGTACATGCAGAAGTTTTTGCGTAGTGAAGTGATACATATTATAATAATTGAAAAGGGGATGTGTTGTTAGTGGAATAGTAAGAATGCAGGGTGGCTCCCTTACTAGTATAGACTCTACTACACTCATACTCTTTAACTATCAAATCATCATGATTATCTATTTTACAATATTCAATACATATTTATTACTATATGCTCACTTCAATGATAGAGCCAGGCGATGCCTGTAGTGTATATTTAAGTGTTTATGTATGTACGATATGGGATATGATAATAAATGGATCTATTTCAGAAAAAACGAAGTTCTTTGTTAGCAAAAGATTGCGTTGTGAACCTGAATTTGCGTTGTGCGTCGATCTTCTTTATCAACACTGAGAAGGAAAGGATATAAAAGAGAAAAGTGATATACAGTGAGATAATCATTCACCTTTTTTCACTGCCCAGCTCGTTTATAATACGTGACAGTAATACCCTATGTCCCGATTCTAGCGTGAGGGGCCCCTCACTTGGTGTTAACCCAGTATCGTCATATAAATGCATAGCTGCTAAAGTTAAGTGACAACTATCCAGTTGTAAATGTCAATTACAAGATGTGTACAGCTAATGGAGCTACACATTGTCATCCATTTCATTGTACATACCCTTTGTAATGAAATGACTAATGATAATGACAGTCCTGACGAAACAAGGGATACGTCTTGAAAGTATCATTACAATCGTTCCTGTAGTTTTGAAGATCAGCATCAATAAACAAACCATTAGAATAATTAATATTTTAAAATAATTCAAATTACAATTATCAATAACTACGGGAGACCTACAGAGAAAAATAGACCCCCGCACCGGGACTCGAACCACGGGACCTCCTATTAATCCGTTACAGGTGCTCTTGCCATCTGAGCTATACGGGAGAATGATTTTTCTCTGTCGTTACCGATACAAATTCCCCGAATCCAAGCTTTCAATCTTATTCTACAAATCTAGAGAGCCAAATATTCACGGCAACAGAACTAGACCGAGAATTAACGCTTATAATTGTAAAGTACTCAATTAGTACCTGTACCTAGTACATCTATTAGAAATTCAATTTTTAAATTTTTGGTAGTTTTATTACTACGGAAACATTAAATTTTAAATAATCCAAATTACAATTATCAATAACTACGGGAGACATAAGAGAAAAATAGACCCCCGCACCGGGACTCGAACCACGGGACCTCCTCCGTTACATTTTTGTTATACTACCGGTGAGGGGGTCTATTTTTCTCTGTATGTCTCCTGTAGTTATTGATAATTGTAATTTGAATTATTTAAAATTTAATCATTCCGTAATATGAAAACTGCCAAAAACTTAAAAATTGAATTAATATTTTAAAGTAAATATATTCAATTTTTAAATTTATGGTAGTATTCATACTACGGAAAGTATACTTTTTTTTCACCCCCTTAAATTTTGTTTTACATCCGAAGACTCGGAACGGAAAGTTTAAATTTTAATTTAAATCAAATTATAATTATTATTAACACAGGGAGACAGAGAGAGAAAAATAGACTCCAGCGCCGGGACTTGAACCACGGGCCTCTACATTTCCAGTGTAGCGCTCTACCAACTTGTTTTTCTCTCTCTGTAAATATTTTTGCTGATAATAACCGAAATAAGTTTCTTACAAATGTAGAAGGTATAGAATCAACACATAAAGCATAACCTGCTTTACAGGTTATACGTTAATATATATTTAAAAAAGGTAAATATTTAGTTTGCGTTATTATAAGTTATAGTTTTACTGAACTATTAGATTAATGTAAAGAACGTTAAAAATATTAAAGTATAGTGTCTTTTACCTTACTTATTATAATGAGATCCGATGTACCTTGCTCTCCTATACCTTTCCTTTAGTTCAGATCAATTATAATTCAGCTAAACACTGATGTATGGTAATTGTATTTAACAGAACATATTTATTGTTTTATAGTGCCAATGCCTTATATATACTAACGCTAACGTATTAACTAAATAAGTTGAACTAAACGAGCAGATTACAACTACATTATTTTTTGGTTTAGGTCAACTTAGAATAATTAAAGAACTTCTTCACACTTTCACTAAACTTCAAGTATATTATTTTATTTTACTGACAACAAAAATTAAACTCCTTTTACTTAAACATTTATCAGTTTGTTCTAATCCAAAGAAAGGTGCTTTTCTACTTATAACAGTACGAAGAGGTTATCCTAATAACATTAACTAAATATTAAATAAAGACATAGAAAAACATTTATTTTATTTATGGGTTAAACTTACAATATTTAAATAAAAGATATATGAATTAAGATATATGAATTATTATTATTAACACTATATTAGTTAATAATTATAACATGTTTTAAATTTTAAAGTGATAATAATAACAACTAATTTTTGTATTGTTGGTAGCAGCATATGGTATTCGTAAAACAGCTGACTTCTTATTCATTTTTATCAGTTCATTTCAGTTATTCACAGTTTATTTCATGTATTTTATAAATTAATATCTGTCGAATCTTTCAAACATTTCACTTCTTATTTGAAAAAAAAAGTCATGAAAAATCCCCGTAAATGTATCGTGTGTTATAATTACGTTTTCTTGTGACAAGTTTTTTCAAGATTTGTTTTTTGTCGTTTAAATGTTTTCTACGTATGTTTAAAAATCTTATGTTATTTTGTTATTTTTTTACGTTCTTTCTATCAATTGGTGTTATTTTGAATACTTATGATAGGATTGAAAGAACCTAGAAGAATTGAAAATTATATATTATAATCCTGACTAAGCTCTAGAATATGGTTTCCAAGCCCTCAACATACTGTTTGTGACCAAATTACCCTTAGGAATTTAGGGTCAAACTGAGGAATAAGCGGTGCTGCGAGGGGAAGAGGTTAGAAAAGTGTGCTGGAATGTATGACTTTGACAAAGGGATATAAACTCCCCAATATGTACAAATCATGCGTATACAATCACTCAAATATATAAATTATACAAATGTACTGTTTGACAAAGGGATATAATCTCTTGCTGCCTAGCGATTCACGACCGCACCGTGTATCTCAGTTCAACCAAAATTTAGGTATATTGAAGAGATTTAAGGCCTCTCGACTTTAACGGTTATTACACAAAGGAATAGTACAATTATCATACACAGGTTTGATTAGGTCCCTTTATCACAGTAGTGATATAAAAAGGGTAAAATAGTGTGTTGCGGGCATGGCCACCGTATTCTAAACCTGTTCCTTCATAAATTTTATTTAATTTAAATAAAAGACAATTATCACAGTTTCCGAGCTTATTATAGTGGCTGAAAAATACTTGGAATTTATATGGCTGGCCAACCATTCAGAATTCATAACATGTTTATGTCATGATATGAAATTTATTTTTAGGTTTCTTGACCAAATAGTTTGAGAGATGATAAATACGGACGATGTATTGAATCAAAATGGCCGATCTATACATACTTTCATCGCGGGCCTTCAAAACATACATCATTAAATCAAAATCTTTGACAAAATTCGTAATTCCAGGTTAAATGGATGTCGAGAAGTAATTATTAATATGTAATTAAGTGGAATTTGGCTTATAAAGTAGCATAATAATTACCGCCACCTTAAAAATGTGGGAATATGAGGGAATGAAACCATATCAGCATTTTGACAAGGGAGACAGCAATTAAGCAATTAATATGTCGAGCTTGGTCCAAATTCCTCAGAGAATGGAGGAGCCAAAGCACACCTACTTTGGCTTTTATATACGCATACCATATACTCGTATAATATGAGTCTGTGTTTCATTAATGATTTAAGAAATCAATTTTTAAAAGTTAATCAATGTATAATAGTCTTACTTTCAAGAAAATATAAAAATATAGATAATAAATTATGAAAACGGTATATTAAACTTTTCATAGTAATTACCAAAATGATTAATAGTGTCAAAAACTAGGGTGAAAGTAATCAAATAATTAATTTAATATTATATTTTCTAAATGATGACTTCAGGCTACTAGATTACTCTCACGTCATATTTTTTTAGAATAACCCAAAAATTAATCTAATACTAGATAACTTTCTATTTTCACCTTTCAAAGAAACTTCTATATTAATTTTTTTTTTTTTCGAAACACTAAACTACTCTCAATTGTTACCTTGGCCATACAATTTAGGAATATGTTTAATCTTTTGGGTTATAGTTGTATGTTGTATTATGTTGTTAAAGTATCTCCATAAATATTTTATCTACCAACAAGTATAAATGACAGTCTTCTCCCCGAGTAAATATTAAATCCCGCAATTATTCAAAAATCGATATTACCGTGGCAGATTTTTGAATAATTGCGGGATTTTATAATTACTGAGAGGGAAGACTCATTCATACTTGATGACAGATAAAATTGTTATTATGACATTATACCATTTGTCGTGATATTTATAAGTACATTGGAAGAGATGGAAGCCAGCCCATGGGCCACAGCGTCTAGATAAACTATTTATGATTTCAGCGACTGTCACAATTGAATTGTCGCTTATTATTAAAATCATATTATGATATTATACCATGTGTCGTAATATTTAAAGTACATTGGAAGAGATGGAAGCTAGCCCACGGGTCACAGCGTGTAGATAAACTATACTTATGATTTCTGCGGCTGTCACAATTGTCGCTGGTCGCTGAGACCCATTACGTCAAGGAAATTGGATTCGACACATATATCACTGCTTTTTTGAACAGGGAGAGGAAATTAAAATTAAAATAGGTATTCGCACTTAATAAATGTGAGAAACTAAGAGATTTTAGAAATATATTTAAAATAAATTGCATTAGCGTAATCATAAGTTATCAATTTAAGTGAAAATATCTTCATTGAAAGGCTGCATTAAGAATTTCATCTGAAAACTAATTTTTAACAGCTATTAATGCACAATATTAAAAAGAACTAAAGTGATTCGATCCATCAAGGTGAAATCGTAGCTGTCAAGCGGTGACCCGAATACCTTGTGACTGTACTGACCTTGTGTGTCATCCCTACTCGTTCCATCATATTGCTCCACCTGCAATGAGCACTAACACTCTTCGCTTCATTCCATACAGTTTTACAACAATTCATCTCATGTTTAATAGTCGCATATTTCATCATTATGAATTAATGACACATTAATATTTACTCAGAAAACCATTAGTTTAACGGGTTATTATTTCTTTTTTTTGGTTAATATGGTTAAATGTTTAGACACATCATTAAGCATGTTATTAAAAAAAAAAAAAAAAAAAAAAAAAAAATGTATAGAATTTACTGCGTTATTTTGCAGCAAAGTAATTGAAAATCATCATTCATACTTAAATGTAGTAGTAGTAGTCTAATATTTCCTACTAAAACGGGTAGGACGAACCACATGTTCGAACCTTGCAATTAGGCCATCACTTAGGCCCTTTTTACGCCCCGTAAAGGAGAGTTCCAGCTACTTCACACATCATACATTTGTACATTGTACTGCTGAAGCGAGTATGATATGGTCATTAGTAAGCTATAATATAAGCATGCGTCAAAGCGTGGGGGAAGAGTGCCCCATAGGGGGTGTCCCTCGTCCGGCACTGCCGCGAATCATTGATGCAATTCTAGTATCATGGCACGGGAACGAACCCACGATCTCAAGTTGCCTTGACTCATTGATAGCTGAGCAAGCGCCTTAAGACGTTCGATCACACTGGCTCCCTTTCAATTAACTAAAATAAACCCATCTTTATCTTTGTTTAAAGTATATCAGACATTCAATTATCTAAATTGTTACAGAACTAGATGAAATGGTATTAAGAATAACAATTGCTTACCTAAAAAGTCGACAACACCAAATAGTTCACTTCGGTGGCTTGTTGTAAACTGGGTATCAGAGAAGAAAATAGTAACTCTTGACATTGTAAAGCTAAAAAAAATAATAAATAAATAAAACATTGATAAAATAACAACAAAATTATAATTCGTTTACATTTGGAAAGACCTTCCGTCTATCCTGCGCTTATCTGTCTGTAATGCTCTAGATCAGATAAGATGCTCTAGAAGAACTTAAGACAAAAATGCAGTACTTTGCTGTTACGTTTTGTAATAACCCATATACAAAAAAATATTATAGGGAAGCCCCAAAAAATTATCCATTTAAAAGGGGGTTAAAGTTTAAGGGGTTGACTTTTTTTAAAAGGAATTTTGTTTTAACCCTGTGTGTGCGCTGAAGGCACATATTTGGCCAATTTATATAGTTATACTGTAATACTGTTTGTTCCAGGAATTTTGAGGCACGGCTTCAAGACTCTTGGAGGCAAATTGTTGACGTGACAAAAACCTACCCAGGCTTGCAACGACCCACCCAGTATTGCAACGACCCACCCAGTATTGCAATGACCCACCCAGTATTGCAACGACCCACCCAGTATTGCAACGACCCACCCAGGCTTGCAACGACCCACCCAGTATTACAACGACCCACCCAGTGTTGCAACGGCCCAACTAAATAGAATGCCAAATATTACTATACACTCACTCTTCCAGCTCAGATATGTTTTCTCCAGCGGCTTCAAGTGTTGCTCTCCACTCGAAGGGCGTCTGCGAGACCTCAGCCTGGTAGTTAATGGCAGTGCAGGCTGGCAAACAATTACATGAATCTTCCTCTAGACCCTCGTAACTCTTAATTACTTCCTCTTTACGTAGATCATCTAGAAACAAATAGTTTAACATGTTCATGTCTGGGAACATAGTGCCGGTCGGGTCAATAATGCAGACCATGGCCTGAGAATGCACCATGGCCTGCAACTATGCTTCCCTTTATTTTCTAATAGCACTGTTCTGCAAAATTTAACAAACTTATGCGCTCCAAGAAAAGTTTATCAGAACTTTATATTTTAGTGGTTGCTAAATCTGAATCCTAAGTCAATAATGGGGTTTTGGGGAAAAATTGGGTTGAGAACCCCCAAAACCCAATGTTTCTGGGAAAACATGACGTATATGAGAAATTTTGATTCAAACAATGATCCAAACAATGTAAATTTTATTTTACACTCTAGAATTGGCTGCCAACTGAAAATTTATAGAAAGAATGAGTTACCAGGAGGGTACCACAACCTATATATATATATTTTTTTTTATTAATGAGTATGTCCATGACAAATCAACTTTATAAATTGATTCTAAAGACCTTTTTACTATTGATNAATAATTATTATTTAATAATAATTATTATTTGATTTAAATCAAAATAGTACGCTGATACCTGCACTTACTTTCCCGCAATCCAGTGTTCCAACTTATGGACATAAAATTTATTTCTTCATCTTTATTGTATGTAAAGTAATGCACATTAAATGCACCATGAACACTAAAATTTGTTTATATTTTATTTACAGATCAAAAACTAACTGTAGGAAACATACGTGAGGTGTCGCGGGCATTTTTCATTAAATAAAATGATGAAATCACACTGCTAAGTACGTATACGTTGCTAACTACTTATTTATGGCAAAGTTAGAAAAGAGACAAAATTAAAAGAAAAGTGTTATTTGTATCATTAAAGCAAGCATAAAAAATAAATATGTATTGAATATAAGAAAAAAGTTAATCATGATGAGTTAGTTAAAGAGTATGATTGTTAAAGAATGTTAGATTGAAATAAGTGACATTTGACATAATATATAACAAAAATAAACAAAACAAGTCAAGTAACAGGCTTCCTTAATAATACTTTTTCCCGTCTTAACATTTTTGAAGCTTACGTTTACGCGAACGTTGCGCGTGAACGCTTGGGCAATAACGTTGTCCAACAAACTTAGCCTGGGCATTGCTGAAATGAACATGTGTACCAAATTTCAACTAACTCGGTGAACTCAAGTTATGACAATGTTATCGGTAGATTTCGTGACGGATTTTGAGTGACGGTGATTTTGGTCGTTTTTTCGGATTGACTCCCGGGATCCAGAACGTGCCATAAGGAACTTCGTTCCAAAATTTAATGTGCAACTCGATCTTAAAGTGTCTGCTGCACTCAAGATACCTGTCCTTCCTCGCCTGCGGCTGTGCGTAAACATTTCTCTCGAGTGCACATAGTAAAAAAAAGTACGCACTAGTTGCACAAATAACTATTTCATACATTATAATGGCTTTCCTGTATTATTTCACATAAGTTCAAAGCGAATAGAATCGATATACTACCGTTTCATTGCGTATAAACAAGAATATGTTTTACAAATTCAAATAAATATCTATTTTGCAATTCCCTTGGCTTGAAATAATGTAACAATGATTTATTCTACATCTTTTACTCTTTTACAACCATTGAAGTCTAAATCTAGAAATTAATTGAAAACATATTTAAGTCAAACTTATTTCTAACTCAACTTGTAAATAATGTCAAAACCTGATTTTCTAACACTTATTTCCTGTTATGGGAATTTAAAATTTTACAAACTAACGATAGATTGTTCAAGTCGAGTTCAAAACTCGTCGTTTTTTAACGACACGTCGACTTCGATTTATTTTTCAGTGAAAGGGGAATGGAGTTATTAGATTGCTCGAGGCTTGGCATTATCACAAGTTGCATAATTTTCGCGAAGTTCTGCGCAGTACTCGGTTGTTTTTTCAAGAACTCCACCGATATTATGACATCAAAATAAAGCCAAGCAAACCTTGATTGCAAATCTTGTTTTTTAAATAAATGTTTTGATGCTTATGGAAATGTATAAGGTGTATAATTAACCTCCTTCACAAAATTCTTATTTTTATTTTTATTTTTTATTTTTTTTTTT
>KZ653313.1:21795-39381 GCA_001010745.2 Gerris buenoi
GAAAATAACCGTGGGCAGATAAAAAGGTAAGAGATTTATTAGCCCTTGTGGTGCAAAATATAAGAAAGAGAAAGAGCCCTTAAAAGAACAGCAGTATTTGATAGATCAAACAACATTTAGGAGAATCTATAGGCTCCATTTACAAAAAATAAATCTAGTGCCATTGATCAAAAAACCCAGAAAGGTTTGCCTGTGTTTTGCTTCATCTTTCATATAATAGTTTTATTAAATATATATTAAACCAGGAAGAACCATAAACTCGTTGAATAAATGTTACTTTTGTTATAATTTCTTCAGACGGTTCATCACATCACAAGCGACATAAAAACGATGGACTCAATTAGTAGTTGTTAGCCATCTTGTGTGTGCCATTTTTCCAGGATTTCTGTTGGCATATTCTGGGGAACAGAAACCATCAGATACACCAAGACATATTTCTAACAAATATTTTTGATCCGCCCTCAAATCACTGATATATAAATTAGGTGTAATTGTAGTAGGGATGGCGTCAAATTCTACAATGGGTAAACTGGCACATGTTTCTACAGCCTTTTTTATTGCTCATTCAAAAACTCTATGTCCTTTTGTTGTGCTATCTATGAGCTGAAATAAATGCCATAAAGGGAATTCATTGCCATGGAGCAGGCACACAGACCACTGAAGAGGTGTTTCAAATGTACACTCTGTCTAATTATTCCTCTTCTTACTCCTTTGCTCCCATTGTTGCCATCACTCCCTATAACACATAATTTCGATGTAATAACATTATTTATTCGCAGAAATGTAACGATTTGTGGTGTAACACTTTTCGCCTTCTCTGATGAAGGGCTAACAAATCGTATGTATTTTGACGAAGGCTCTTGTACAAGAGCAATACGCTCTTCCGCAACTAAAGTTTTATGATGTTTGGCTCCCTTCTTTATAAGTTTAAATATGTCATCATTCCTGCCATCAAAATAAAGCCCTTATAATATTATGGTTTTTTCTTCCATTTTTCCTTTCATTTTTTGAAGACTTAAATTCTTTGCTCAGCGAATTTTAGTTTTATTTATTATGTAGGTTTGACTAGTACTTGGTATTAATCTTGCATCAAAAAAGTGGCCGAAGCTATCATTGCTGCTGCTCTACTAGAAATGTTGGTCGCTGAGCTATTTCGGCAACAGTAGGGATCGGTAACCTCATTCGAGATGAAAATGTTTCAGTAATTTTCTTTTCATCTTCAAACTTATTTGCGGGAGAGGATGAAGATGACGCCTGATCATCGTTCTCCTAAATGTTGTTTGATCTATCACAAACTGCTGTTCGTTTAAGGGCAATTTCATATATTTTACACCACAGGAGCTAATTAATCCCTTACCTTCATATCTGCGCAGGGTTATTTTCCGTTGTCTTAAAAACAGTAATATAATAATAGAAGGAAGAATAAGGTACCATATTTACAACCTGTATTTAAATGTAAGTAACTAAATTTCATAATATGCAGTAACTTGATGTAGAATTAGGAATTCTACATCATCATCATCCCCCAAACCCTTTTTTTTTGGCTGCTTCAAATTTTTGAGAGCTGGAAATACTTTTATATTAAATCTTATATTCTGTCATCTAAGACTAAATATATCTTACAATTTTGATATAAATATAAGAAAATAGTAAATACTCCCCAAAAACATAGTAATAAATCCATCAAAATCTCAAAATCAAATATTTGCGCCATCACAATGCTTTCTCTTTATCTAAGTCTTAGTGAAGACAACATAAAGAAAGGAATACTTTATTATGTTTTTTTACTAACGTAATTAACTTTAATAATGCAAAATTTTAAAGTAGTAAAAAAACTTAAGACAAATATTAATAAATCTCCTATTCGTCGTCCTCTGTCCAATAGGGAATTATGACAGTAGGTATTATTCTCTTTTGAAGATAATAAATTGCTATAAAATGGTTTACTAAATCACATACATTTTTGTAGATCCCTCGGATCTTTTAATTTTACAGAGCTAGAGCCAGAATTTGAGTTTATTGGTGTTAAACTCTGAACTCTGAACATTATTACCGGAATGTCTTTTTCTTAAATTACCTCGTCCAAGATCTGCTTTCTNGGAAGCGAAATTTTAAAAGGTAAATTTTAACGAATCTGCCACATTCGTTAGTTTACCTCACAAAAGCGAAATTTTAACGAATCTGCCACATTCGTTAGTTTACAACTAGGGAAGCAAAATTTTACAAGGTTAATTTTATCGAATCTGCCACATACTTTTGTTTACAATGTAGAAAACAAATTTTTACAAGGCTAATTACATTGAATGGCATATTCGTTAGTTTACATCGCACTTTCATCAATTACTCCGGCATATTTACTGTTGTAAAGTAACGAACATGGCACAATCGTTACTTTACAACATAATTCCAAAAAGTTTTTACTTCAAAGTACTAAAGTAAACTAACCAATGTGGCATATACCAATGTGGCATATACGTTAGTTTACAATTTAACGTCTTCCTAAAAAATCAGAAAGTAAAGAAAACTAACGAATAACCAATATTCGTTACTTTAGCACGGAAAACAATAAAAACTAAGTATATTCGTGAAAATGACATTCTAGTTTTGCCATTTCTAATTAAGCTACAGGTGTCATATTTTGACAGTATGTGTGTCTCATCATATGACATCCAATGCACAAATAAAAAAAAGTCGATTTTTCACATTCGTGAGTTTAGCATGGTGCCGACGATATCATGCGATTTATCGTTCCTTCAGATTGCATCGACAAATCGCAAGGTGTAAAGCCGGCTTTATACATTTTTTGATCAACTAAAAAATTTTTTGACAATCTCCGCAGCACCTCCGTCAGATATTATTTATTTTTGTTTGTTATTGTTTTTCCATAGTGACATTTTGACATTTCGAGTCTGATATTTTCGCTTTGTATGAATTTAGCTTATTACTTAAATTAAAGAGACGTTTTCCCCATTCGTTAGAATCTTTTGTTTATTCTGAACATAACCAGTTAAATGTAATACATCTTTTGATCAATTGAAAAAAAAAAATAGATACATCGATACAATGTTTCACTTTTCACTACTAAATATACAGACACACTTAAACACTTAATCTAACTCATACCCCTACTAAGAATCTATAATAAAAGTAAATGTTAAGGAAAAAGCTGTTACATGTACTATTAGTTTTATCCATAGATTAAAGATTAAAAACAGTTCTATAGATTAATAAGTACTAAATCAGTACTAGTGTTTAAGTTGAGAAAAAAAGCGATTTTATATACACTACTGACTATTACGTATCCTGACTACTTGTTATCATGGTGCATCTTCCCTTTCACTGATGTAATCATGGACTTAATTGATGAAAAAAATGGTATCTTTAGAATCACGCTTAGTTATTCGCCTCCATCTTGCATGGAGATTGTTTAATTCAATTCAAATGTCAGACCCAAGTAATATTATTTAGTATTTACCTTTCAAGGAGTATTTTTAAAATACCGTTCAAGGTTATCGGTCGAGAATACTTGTAGCTATTTCATTTTTTATTTTTAGTTTTACTTTAGAAATATCGCATAGAAGTATTGTTTGCTTTTACTTCTTCTTTTTTTTAACTCTTATTATTCATTTTTAGTTTTACCGTGTTTGTTCGTTGTTCTTGTTTAATTGACTCCAGCACATCTGTTATTAACTATTTATTTGTTTTAATTATTACTAGTTTTTTTTTAATGTGTGATGAAATATCTGTGAGTTTAGACGATGAAGAGAATTCGACAATGGAAGATAGGAAACCCTTACTTTTATCTGAATCCACATCAAGTTTGGACCATGATGATCCAAGGAAGAAAACTATTTACATTTTTGTGAGTAAACTTTATTATAATTATTATTATTATTATTATTATTATNGAAAATTTGATGTGCAACTAAAGCTTAAAGTGTCTGCTGCACTGCAGAAACAATGTCACCATTTCCTGCGGCTCGTGCATAAACATTTCTCTAGCAAAGTGTCGCGCACTCTCCCCACTTCATAGTTGCACATTGTATAGTAACAATAACTATAGTAACAACTAGTAGAAATACGGTGACCGAGAGATTAGAACTGTTTCTTACTAATAATTTTTAATACTAATACTAAGGTGAGACAAATGCCGTGTTTTACAGAGTTTAAATGCCTCTTCTTTTGTTCAAAAAAGGAAAAAATCTATCCGATACAATTCGTACTGAACTTCTTATACAAGAATACATTAATAGATAGGTCCAGTGTTTTTAATTTATTAAAGTTGTTTCATTTTGATAATTTTATCAAAATTTACAATAAAAATAACTCTTCCCATGCAGGAATCGAACCCAACCTCTCCTGTCCACTTTTAAAGCTATTTTCTCAGAAGTTAGATTTTTCCCGGTTAAATTCAAACTTATATGGTTAGACTCATATTTAAATTGAATACATTTGAGAATTTTTTTAATGAAAACCGTTGGACTCGTTTTAGGATTTAAAGGCATTAAACTCTTAGCGCCCCTAAATTTAAAGCTTTAATTAATTTCTCGATTTCACTTCGGAGTATGATAATGATAAACTATTTTTTGGACTCTAACCTTTTAAAACTGACTAAAGCATATAAATCCTCAAAATCAAATTTTTACCCCAACAAAAGATATTTTTGTTACTTAATACTACGTATATGAAAAAATAAAAATAGCGATGATAGTAAAGTAAAGTTACACAGTTAAAACTGATAATAAAAACAGTTGAGAATTAAGTAATGTCGAAGAATAGTTTGCACAATGCTTTGATAGTAAACTTGGTGTACACTACTAATTTAAGAAGTGATTGATAACAAAATCGCAACTGTAGAAATGTCGAAAAGGCAGATAGTAAACCCGGGTGCACATTGTGACAGGGAAGGGCAACACAGTTTTTTCGACCGCAGTCCTCGCGAATTGAGACGCCAGATCCACTAGCGTTGGGTTTGCCACTTTTGGCGTAGTACTGCCTTACCCTTATCTGCGACTCAATTCGTACGGTGTCGTATATATCTGCGGGTAAAAAAAAAAACAGTGCCTGCCCCGTCGCTTGCGTGTCAAAGTGCGCTCAGGCTAATGGTGGAAAATAAAGAACTACAAGGAATGTATAAATCGTAGATATCCACTAAGTCATTGAATAGTTGTAAAAAGTGAAGAACAGTAATAGAAAGGAACCCAAAAGACTGACAACTAAATAACTTCGTGGCACCTCTGTCCGTGTCCGTGGACGGCCTAGCTCTGCCAAATGGTTTATTATATTATGTGATGGATGGCGCAGGGTCACTCCATCATCTATATCAAAATTACAATTGACATATGCAACTGCTAATAGCCACTTCAAACAGAAAGATGGAATAACGACAAGAAGAAACAATCTGTCCAGAACACAATAATAATAAAAAAAATTATTGTTAAAACTTATATGTATTAAGCCTCGTTCACACGATGGCACTAATGTCGCGAAATTTAATGCCGTGACACTGCTTGACACTCAGCGATTTAATAGTGCGTTTATTGCCATGACATCTGCTGTTCATACGTCGACACTCGGCGACACTAATGTCGCGGCATCGAATGCCGTGACATTTAGTTATTTTACTTGTTCTTTCCATTGAAGACTTTACAATTCCACAGCACTTAACATGCCAAGTTGCTTTACGAGTATTAAGTTTTATTTAGAAGACTGGAGCTATTTTCTAAGTTAACCGAGCTCGATTTTTTTGCTTGTCCAGCCAGATTAGATAAATTTCCTTTCGTTTACAGTTTACACAATCTTATAATTTATAATATACCAAACTTTACAAATTGACATATGCAACTGCTAATAGCCACTTCAAACAGAAAGATGGAATAACGACAAGAAGAAACAATCTGTCCAGAACACAATAATAACTTTTGTAGCTTCAGTCAAAATACAACATTATTATTAGTTTCAAACTAAACATTGATAAGATTTCTTGTACGAAATTAAGTAAATACCAGAAAATCTATATTATTAATTTATGTGACAATATGTATAATTTATATACGTTTAAACAACTTAATAAACTATTAATTATCCAATTACATATTTTAGTTTATAAAAAGGTGTGAAGGAAGTGACAGAAAGTGGTAGCACTAGCTACAAGCAAGAAACTTATCTACCACTTACCTACTTAAAGCCATTACTTACTATTTATGTCACCCAATTATGCATATTATATCACAGTAGCATTACATGATAGCAATTAGAAACAAGTCAACTTTGAACACTGATTTTTATTTATAATATATAATTTTTTTAATTATAACTATTCTTGATTAATTATAAATTAATCGAATTTAAATAATTAATATTAATGTATTGCCTCCGAGCTTACCGAAGGTAACGGAAGCTATCTGATCGTTCTTATGAACGAAATATTTTTAGGTCTCCGATTGCAAAAATTCCATGAAGGAAATCCGTTTCAGACTTCAGGGAACATTTTTGGTTCCCTGTCTGTCTGAATGTCAGTTTAAAGCTCAAATTTTGCGAACTAGCATATTATCATAAAAACTACGTCCAATTAGTCCAATTTTATTAAAATTTAGATTGTAGGTCATAATAGTCCACTATTGGTTCCTTGTTCCTTGTAAGTTTCAATCATCTGCCTATTTGTTTCTTTTCCACATGCGCACAAACAAACATCTATTTGTTTCTATTTTTTTTCAAAAGTACTCATCTCATTAATAGAACTCACCCATATGATAGCATTTCATTTGTAATTTTATAGTATTCAATTTGTAATTTTATTTAATAACTGCAAAAAAGTAATTTCTTGTGGATGATTTGACTACGGTCATATTTTTACCATCTATACTTTATGTTTTTCAATGGCATTAGAATTTAGAAAAACATTCAAAATTAAAATTTTATTCCAATATATTTTTTACTTTTATATATATAAAGTTATGTCTTGGAAGACATATGCATAAAGAAACTTTAAAAAAAGCACCTAAATCAAATTGATTTATGCAATAATATGGTGTCTTAATTTATAACAATTTATATTTTTTTTCAATTGTATAAAAACAAAGCAAAATATTAATATTTGTCATGTGATAATATTTGTCATGTGATAATATAATAGTTTTATATAAGTTCTATTGTTGCCAAATCATATTCTCTATTTTATAAGTGTATCTATTGTATGTTAATTATTACGCTCTTCATCAGTGATACNACAATTTATATTTTTTTCGATTGTAATAAAACTAAGCAAAATATTAATATTTGTCATGTGATAATATTTGTCTTATAATAGTAGTATATAAGTTCTATTGTTGCCAAATCATATTCTCTATTTAAATGTTTCTATATATGTTAATTCATACGCTCTTCATCAGAGATACTAATTATTGTAGATAAATTAAAATTTAACTGTGTAAAAGTCTGACTATTTTGTATATTTAGCCAAAGTTTATCAGTTGGTTACCTACTTGAAATGATAAAATAAAGTTTATATTATGATGAGTGTGTTATGTAATTGGTTTTTCTTATTCTTTCTGTCTTAAAACCGTAAAACAGCTAAAGTTAATTTTCAATTGTGTAATCATCCCATTCTCTTACGTCTATACTTAGTTGATTTTAATGAAGATGCATCTGGTGATTCTACAAAAGATTTACACGTTTCAAGGTCATCTATGACTAAAAAAGTAATTTTTAAAAAATAATTCAGATTGTAAGCCAGTCGTCTTATGAATTCTTGGAGCCTAAATAAATGAACTAGTTTTAATAACTTTAGTATCTATTCAGTTGAAACTAATTCGAGGCAAGATTAAGGCATCAATTTTAGTTCTATATTGTTAGCGCTATTCCCCAAAAACTGTAATAAAACCATAATCATTTTGCAACTTTGTTCCAAACTTAAATATATATACTTCATCAGTATAAGTAAGACTGTCTTGGAAGACATATGCATAAAGAAACTTTAATAAAAGCACCTAAATCAAATTGGCAATAATAAGGTGTCTTAATTTTTAACAATTTATATTTTTTTCGATTGTAATAAAACTAAGCAAAATATTAATATTTGTCATGTGATAATATTTGTCTTATAATAGTAGTATATAAGTTCTATTGTTGCCAAATCATATTCTCTATTTAAATGTTTCTATATATTATGTTAATTCATACGCTCTTCATCAGAGATACTAATTATTGTAGATAAATTAAAATTTAACTGTGTAAAAGTCTGACTATTTTGTATATTTAGCCAAAGTTTATCAGTTGGTTACCTACTTGAAATGATAAAATAAAGTTTATATTATGATGAGTGTGTTATGTAATTGGTTTTTCTTATTCTTTCTGTCTTAAAACCGTAAAACAGCTAAAGTTAATTTTCAATTGTGTAATCATCCCATTCTCTTTCGTCTATACTAAGTTGATTTTAATAAAGATGCATCTGGTGATTCTACAAAAGATTTACTCGTTTCAAGGTCATCTATGACTAAAAAAGTAATTTTTTAAAAATAATTCAGATTGTAAGCCAGTCGTCTTATGAATTCTTGGAGCCTAAATAAATGAACTAGTTTTAATAACAGGAGTGACGAAGAATTGGTTGGAATGAAAGTCCGAGAGTTTTTTCTTTAAATATTTATTAACATCAAAGCTTTCGCTCAGGGAGCCTGAGCTTCTTCAGTGATCTACAAAAATATATAAGAATATAAAAGATATTGAAACTAATAAAATAAAAATAAAAATAAATATAAAAAATAACTTATATATATATAATAATAAATTATATATATAACTTAATAAAACTAATATAGAAAATCTTACCGAAAATTGAAATTAAAAAATTAACAGGATAACTGGTCATTATAAAAAATATGGCGACTTTTTTTGAAAAATATAACATATTTTAACAAAAATATAACAATAATGTAAATTAAAAAATTTAAAATTACACACATAATGTTTTGAAGGTGAATGAGTAAAGTATGGAAAAACAGTTAGGATATATAGGTAAGGAAAGTGGAGGGGATTTACTGGGGTTTTACTTTCGGAAGGTTGAGGAACTATCGGAAAGATTAGGTAGCGGTAGGATTAAAATTTAAAGGATCAAAGGGAACAAAAACGGTTAAAAACAACGAGATGGAAAAACACTTCTAAGTAGCTAAAAAATGTTGGACTATTTATTTTTATTTATACAGGAAATAACATTAGCATAAATATTACTTAATTTATTGGTATCTTGTTTTAAGTTTATATTGTTCGTATTAGATTTTATATACAGCATTTCAAGTGTAAGTCGTTTTTGGTGGTGTTTTTCAGTGTGTAAAATATTATAATTATCTGTGTCTAATGTGTGTTTGGTGTTATGTGCGTGTTCCGATATAGCTGTGTTAGTGTTATTATTTGAGATGTCTTTGATGTGTTGATTAAATCTGTTTTTAAATTGTTGTGAAGTTTCTCCTATGTATGTAGCAGNGTAAATAATTTTCTTTTATTAAATCGTCTTAGTCTAATCCTCCCTAATCTTCTTACAAACATATCCGAAAAAACATTACCGTAGTAGAACGAGAGGAAAAGGAAAGCAATGATGTGTAATGTTTAACCCCGTCGAGGGCACGCTTCACGTCTCCCACTAGAGTCGCTACATCGCCCCTCCGAACTCTACAGTCAGTCAGTCGGTGACGCGAACTACTCCCGGCAACACGATGGACGCTCCGGAGACCGAAACCACGCGTCAACACGTCCAAAAAGTCATCGACAGTTCCGAAAATACCGACAATACTGAGATGAAAACAAATGAAAATCGTGAATTAGGTGCGAGCAAAGCCGAACTCATCACAGCTAATTCTGAAGAAGATAATGTTGAGGTATTGAAACTTTATTAATAACTTATTGTCAAATACGCTCTCTTACTAGTTTTTTTTCTCTTTAATAATAATTAATATTAACATTATTAATTATTCTTATTTATTTATATTTTTAAATTGTATTCTATAATATTATATTATATCAATAAATAAAAGGGTTTATTTTTATCCAAATCTATTATCAAACATCTTCCTTATGATTGCAATTCATTATTGCTTAGAAATTAAATTTCCTACTGTAAAATTTTAATATTTATTACCATGCCTCTATGTAACCTACTTTATAAAAGGATTTTTCTAAAATAATAATAAAAAACAAAAAATGAAAAATATAAAAAAATAGACTGCCAATTAGTGTGGCACATAGCTTCCTCGCATCCTATCATGTACTTTATTGTTAAATTAACATTAACATTATTGTTATATTACTTTATTGTTATATATTGTTTAATGTCTAAAAACTATTAATATAGTTTTAGAGATCTTTAACACTTCATAGCGATGTCACTGTTGGATTCACTAAAATATTGTATTTGAAAAAAATGTTTGTCTCATTGAATAGATAAAGTTTGATTTTTTCCCGGCCTAAAATTCCAATTTTAAATTTGAAGTTCACGTTTACGTTAGCGTTACTCGTGAACGGATAACGTTACCCCACGAGCTCGTCCTGGGCATTGGTAAAATGAACATGTCTACCAAATTTCATCAAAATCGATTAAGAATTACTCAAGTTATCGTCGGACGTTTCTAAATTCGTGGACACCCAGACCGACAGACACGAGACCAAAAATGTTCCCTGATGTCTGAAACGGATTTCTGTCTTGGAATTTTTAAAATCGGAGACATAAAAGTTTTTCGTTCTCAAAAGTGAACACAATGCTTCCGTTACCTTCGGTAAGNTACACTATTTTCCTTACATCATTTTGAGAAGTAGTGTTGCAATTTACACTGTTTTTCTTACTTTGTTAAATATTATTTTTTATTTCTGCTAAAAAAAAAATGGTGCAATTTACATACACTCTTTCAGTAATTTTATTAATAAATGATAAATGAATAAATTACATCTTAGTATAAAAATTATCTATTGCGTTTCCCTTGAAAATAAATTAATAAAGTTTAGTTTTTGATTTCAATTCACATTAGTAAGTTTCATCAATGGTCGGTTGAAACAACTATTTTTTATCCATAATTATTATCTTTTCATCGTAATAATACTTTTATTTTTATTGTACAATACTCGGTTCTTATCTGTTTATAATCCACTACTGACTTTTATTTACCATACTTTATTTGACATTACTACGTTACTTCCGTAACTTTCTACGTATATTATTAAAGCGTATACTGTTTCTGTTTGTCTACTCTAGACTCTAGACTATGTACCATATTATTCTCTAAAATTAATAAAACAGTGTTGTCTGCTTGAATTTGTGTCTTTTTGGCATCATTTATTAAAAAATCTATTCTTATAGTGGTTTTACATAATTAAACAGTATTGTCTGTGTCTGGTTGAATTTACGTCTTTTTAATAGCATTTTCTATTCTTATAAATGGTTTTAACATACTTCTAGTCATCATCTCGTAATTTACATTTTAGTAAATAATTTTCTTTTATTAAATCGTCTTAGTCTAATCCTCCCTAATCTTCTTACAAACATATCCGAAAAAACATTACCGTAGTTGAACGAGAGGAAAAGGAAAGCAATGATGTGTAATGTTTAACCCCGTCGAGGGCACGCTTCACGTCTCCCACTAGAGTCGCTACATCGCCCCTCCGAACTCTACAGTCAGTCAGTCGGTGACGCGAACTACTCCCGGCAACACGATGGACGCTCCGGAGACCGAAACCACGCGTCAACACGTCCAAAAAGTCATCGACAGTTCCGAAAATACCGACAATACTGAGATGAAAACAAATGAAAATCGTGAATTAGGTGCGAGCAAAGCCGAACTCATCACAGCTAATTCTGAAGAAGATAATGTTGAGGTATTGAAACTTTATTAATAACTTATTGTCAAATACGCTCTCTTACTAGTTTTTTTTCTCTTTAATAATAATTAATATTAACATTATTAATTATTCTTATTTATTTATATTTTTAAATTGTATTCTATAATATTATATTATATCAATAAATAAAAGGGTTTATTTTTATCCAAATCTATTATCAAACATCTTCCTTATGATTGCAATTCATTATTGCTTAGAAATTAAATTTCCTACTGTAAAATTTTAATATTTATTACCATGCCTCTATGTAACCTACTTTATAAAAGGATTTTTCTAAAATAATAATAAAAAACAAAAAACGAAAAATATAAAAAAATAGACTGCCAATTAGTGTGGCACATAGCTTCCTCGCATCCTATCATGTACTTTATTGTTAAATTAACATTAACATTATTGTTATATTACTTTATTGTTATATATTGTTTAATGTCTAAAAACTATTAATATAGTTTTAGAGATCTTTAACACTTCATAGCGATGTCACTGTTGGATTCACTAAAATATTGTATTTGAAAAAAATGTTTGTCTCATTGAATAGATGAAGTGTGATTTTTTCCCGGCCTAAAATTCCAATTTTAAATTTGAAGTTCACGTTTACGTTAGCGTTACTCGTGAACGGATAACGTTACCCCACGAGCTCGTCCTGGGCATTGGTAAAATGAACATTTCTACCAAATTTCATCAAAATCGATTAAGAATTACTCAAGTTATCGTCGGACGTTTCTAAATTCGTGGACACCCAGACCGACAGACACGAGACCAAAAATGTTCCCTGATGTCTGAAACGGATTTCTGTCTTGGAATTTTTAAAATCGGAGACATAAAAGTTTTTCGTTCTCAAAAGTGAACACAATGCTTCCGTTACCTTCGGTAAGCTCGGAAGCAATATTTATAAGTTTCAAGAGGGATTCCTGCTGAATCCTCTTTTTACACATCATCATTAAATAATGTGTAATAAATAAGGTATAAATTAATAAGGTATAATATAACTCTACTTGTAAAACTACCGTAGCATCAGTCTATGTTCTCGTGGCTCCAACTAGAATATAAGGTGCATACTATTATATGTTTGATGCAAAAATAAATTGTAAACCTAAATCTGAAAGTAACTTGTAATTTAAAATAAACCTATTTTAAAAAGTTAATTTTTAAAGTATTGAAGTTAACTTATATAAATAAGAATTAAAATTAAAAGATATTTTTTGTTCTTTTATTTAAAGAAAAAGGCCTAGTATAGTTCTTTCTAGTAATATATATTGAAGTATGTAATTAAATATCAACGATATATTATTATGACTTTTTGTAATATTGCGATTACACATATACGGATTTACATGATGTTCAATTTTAAATGTTATTTGTTTGTTGAAAGTATGCATCAATTTGGAATATTATAATTAAATTGTCGATATACATCATATTTAGTAGTCTCAAATAAGGCTGAAATTGAAAAACCCTCAATTGTTTAATATTAGTAGATATGATGTTCTTTGTTCTTTTTATAGGTATCTTTTATAGGTTTATTTTTATAGGTATTTAGAGGTATGAGACTATTTCCTGTCATAGGAAAATGACATGAGTGTTAATTAAATGCGGTTTTCTTAACAAAATTGCTATTTAGTCATTAGCATTTTTAATTACCATAGTGTCATTTAGGAAATTGTTATTTGTGTCTATTATGTTAATTTTTTCGTCTCGAAATACTGTTTTAAATTAAAGAGGTATTTTCAGTAATTAAATATCTATAAGGTGACATGATACAAGTGAGTTGTATTTGTCGACATATTTTATTGGTTACTGATTACTGTTAGACTGAGGTAATACATTTGTTGTTTTGTGGCAGCAAGTGCAGAATGGAATGAAAAGATTATTGTGGTAGTCATATGAACATTGTGCTATGTGAGCCAAGGTTAACTACTGAGTTCAACTGTTATTATCATTTACATATTAATGACTTTTTTTTTCATTTATAGTAAATCAAGTTATTTTTATAAAACAATTACTCAAATAATTACTTTCAATTCAATATATAGACGGATTCGTGGTTAGATTTGTAAATAAAATCAAAAACATTTAGTCCAGGAAATAGCGTGCAAAAAGTGTCTGAATAAAAACAAGCTAGAATTTTGTTTATAAGTAAATGTTTTGGTGCCTTTTAATAATATGTAGTTGGGTAAGTACGTCTGCGGGACATAGCTTGGCAATAGGCATTTGAAAAAAAAAAAAAAAAAAAAAAATCGGCGGAAAGCGGCCATATCCCGCCTTCTTTGGTGGACAATGTGATTTTCATGATACTGAGTACTAAGTTAGTCAGTAGCCCAAAAATCAAGTTGATTGTAGTCCGTTACTTAATAGGAGGCCTCTTTGATTTGGAGTAATATTTGAAAGTGACGAACGATCATCAACTTGATTTTTTTTTGTCTACGAATTAACCTTCGGGCGGGCGGGCAATATTGGTTTGCAGCAGCGGGCGCGCGGCGGCATTTACACCGCTTTTGTTTCCTCCTATATTTGAAGCTTGTAGGTCCTTGTTTTTGTGGAAATTAGTTTCCTCAATTGGTAATTATAATAAAACATTCATTTCAAATTAAAAAAAAAAAATTATTGACTCTTTTTTTTTAAAAAAACAAATTACACTTATACACGTAAGTAAAAAATGTTTAGGATTTTCATAAAAAAATACACAACGCAGCCTTTAACACTTTCTCTCGTATTCTGGTATTGTATTAAATATGTAATATGTAATTAGAAAATGTAACTTTTTTAAAATGATCAAATTCTTTTGCATGAAAATACAGTAAACAACAAAAAATCTCTTATATTTACACCTTACTGACGTGTGTACTATAGAGCTTGTCGATTTTCAAACTAAAGTGAAGGCGACCCCGCTCATGTTCCGGGTATGCCGATGGCTTTATTAAATCTAGGAAATATTTATTGGAGAATACCAAGAAGAGCTGATATATAAAATCAAAGGGGGCGTGTTTTTTCGAAAAGGCAGTGTAAATGCCGCGCCGCCCGCGCGCCCGCCCGGAGGTTAAGTTCGTACTCAGGATCATTAAAATCAAATTGTTCACCAAAAGGGGCAGGACATGCCCGCTCTCCACCGGTTTTATTTTTTTCAAATGCCTATTGCCAAGTTATGTCCCGCAAAGGAACTTAGCCGACCACGTATATTCCTAAAAGGCATCAAAATATTTATTTATACACAAAATTCTAGGTGTTAGTCAGACATTTTTTTGCACGCTATCTCTTGGACTAATTAAAGAGTGGACCTTAGTAGATATATTTACAATTGTTTAAGTCATATCAAGTAATATTAGTAATAAAAATGTCTTAGTGATATAAATTCTTTGAAAGGATCGCAGCAACCATTATTGTGTACATATTGTTATTTAGTTTATAGTATTTAAATGATCACAGATTTCAAGTTAACATGACAATTATATATTACATATTATCGGCGTTCTTTAGAGAACAGTATTAAAATATTATTATTTTACGAAGAGCGATGGTTAAATAAAAAGTAGAAATTAAGGATAATCAGGATCAGACCAGTAAAAAGTAAAAATCTCAAAAGTAGTGATTTTACCAACGTTTCGGAACAATTCATTTCTTTCTTCAAGATAGAAAAACATGAATAGTGACACTATTCTTTATTAACGAACCATTCTTTAATAACGTGCCATTCTTTAATAAAGTACCATTCTTTAATAAAGTTCCATTCTTTAAATAAAGTATTAATCTTTAATAAAGCGTCATTCTTAAATAAAGTACTATTCTTGTTTCTTAAATAAATTTCAATTTTTTAAATAAAGTATAATTTCTTGTTTTTATACCTTGTAGAAGGAAATAAAGTTTTCTCTAATAAATCTAAAATTTTGATTTTTACTATTGACTGATCCTCGCAATCCTTAATTAATACTTCATTCACAATTTTGATTTTTACTTTTGACTGATCCTCGCAATCCTTAATTAAAACTTAATTCACAATTTTGATTTTTACTTTTGACTGATCCTCGCAATCCTTAATTAATACTTAATTCACAATTTTGATTTTTAGTTTTGACTGAACCTCGCTATTGAGGATAGCAATTGATATTTAATTCACAGTTTCGATTGTTTCTTTTAACTGATCCTCACAATCCTCAATTAATATTTTTATTTTAACTATTGACTGATCCTAGATTACTAATTAATTCACAGTTGATATCCACTTAGTTATCTATAAGTAAATAACTTTCACTTTAGTGAAAATACATATTTATATTTATTTTTCCATTTAGAGCAAATTTAAGATACTTGCCTGAACCACTAAATTTATAGGCGTTTATTTTTTATCAACCAATTTTATTTAAACTTTAGTTAAACAGAAAAAAACGCTTCATTTTTACTTTCAAACCACAATCAAAATAATTCTTATCTCAATATTTTGTTTACCAATCTAATATTACAATGATTATGTCCCTGTTACTTATTTCCGAATTGTTTAATTTTATATAAAGATCTCTTAATGAAGATTATACAGTAACACGAGACTTTATTTATCTTTGGAATTTAAACCATTTTAACTATCGATACTTCTCTTATCTTTTAGTTGCATTTAAATAAAAAAAAATAATAATAATTAGTTTTTTTTATCACTGTTTCCCTATGTATTTTTTTTTATCAGGAGAGTCAAATTATAATTTAATTCATTATTTTTTCTACCAAGCTTAACGAAGGTAAAGGAATCATTGTGATTATTCTGATAACGTATTTTTGTTTTATGCTTCCGAATCTTAACATTGCTAGACAGAAAACTGTTTAAGTTTTTAAGACAGAAAACTGTTCAAGTTTTAAGACAGAAAACTGTATAAAATTGTTATCCATCCATCTGTCATTCAACATTTTAGCGCCACCATATCTTAAACAAAATATTTTTTGGTCTCACTGAAATTTGGAGGGTCTATTGATGGTCCCATAACCTTTAGCGCTAATTCCTTTCTCTTCTGCGTGCGCATATCATTTTATTTATGCATCTGTATCTTTGAAATACTCATTCGAATTTTAAACAAATTGGATAGTTCGTTGTATGTAGGACCTAGATGATCCCTTATTAATTTGTTGTCCAGAATCGTTACAATGCTTCCGCTACCTTCGGTAAGCTAGGGAGCAACAAGAGAGAAAAAATAAATATAGATTAGAAAATAGAAGGTCGTTAATGCAAACATAATTATATTATGCGATAGGATGTGAGGAAGCTATGTACCACAAAATTGTCAGACTATTTGTTTCTGTTCTTTTTTTTATATAAATAATGTATTTTATCTCCAGTAGGGTAAAAAAGTTATGATTTTGAATTAGTTTAGAGGGACTAAAGCAGGTCTTTTCATCCCTGAATCAAAAAGTAGGGAGAAAAAGTAAAAAGTAGGGAGAAAAAGTAAAAAGTAGGGCGAAAAAGTAAAGTAGGGCGAAAAAGTAAAGATTGCAACTTAATTATTTTATAAATAGTAGAAAATGAATGGTTAATGTAATGAAGATGTTGAAATCAGGTTGGCGTCACTGCTTTTACGACCATGTTTATCTATGTTTATAACCTGCATCTAAGTAACCTTCTATTTGAGTTTAATTCCAATTCTTATTTGTTTTTAATACTGAATCTCTTATATCTGCTATTAAAAGTGCTAATAATTATTGTTATTTATTAAAATAATAAATAAAAAC
>KZ653313.1:63668-87308 GCA_001010745.2 Gerris buenoi
GAAATAAAATAAAAATAACTTTTTCATGGTTACTTTTGGTAAAGGTTATAAATAATTTTGTAACTGTCACCTTTTATAGCCATGCTTTTTATTACGTATTTTGACCGAATTGACTACAGTTTCTACATAAATACGCTAGGTTCGCTCACACTCACGCTCTGCGTATGTCAGGATCGGGTTTTAGGTGTTTCCATGCAACTAGATCCAGAACGATCCATAGAATTTAGAGTATCGTATTGGTATGGGAATCGTATTCAATCCGTATTGAATGTAGGTTTCCTTGGACACTTTGGTTCCAAAAACTGTATTCAACCTATCACGGATACGCAAAGTAGTTATTTAGACAATGGAACCTCCTTATAAGTGGTTAAATAAACAAATCTAATGTGAAAAAACAATATTAAATGTTTGGAAAATGATATCTCATTTAAAAGGTTACCCACCTATTCACCTATACATGGATGGATATACCTATATACCTATGGATGGATATTACGAACCCACACTTACACCATTTTAGAATTTCTGCTTCTTTTTGAATGGAAGCTTTATGAATTACTCGATCGTAAAATTCGAATAATAACGAAGAACACAGGTTTACAATATGAAACGTTTGTAAGAGTTTTATAGTAGAATTAATTATCTACGTGATGAGAAGTTTAGATTTATTAGCCTCGGGTATTGAGTAAGACCGAAGTCAAGCTAGCGTGAAGGTACCCACGGAACAATCTGAATTCTTCAAGGATAGATTTCAGATAATTGTTTCCTTAATCATTTTACTTGTTTTCCTATGTAACACTACATTAGCCATTCTTATTCTAGTTATTGATAGCATCGTCTTTTTTTTGTCTCATAATAGACTTTCACCAATTATTATATCAGATTCATTACTTAATATGTACTTTAAAAAATATTATAAGTGATTGATAAGGTATTGAGATCGAATCAATCTTTTGTTTGTTTATTATATCGTTGATTTGTTTCAATTATTTTCAATTGAATAAACAATAATAATGCCAAAATATTACTGTTGTCTTGATTATATATACGAGTTGTTTAAAATAAATTATCTTAGAGAAAATGTCATTTACCTGATTTTCCTTTATCTCGAGGAATAATTTTAGTTCATCATCAACCGTACCTTGTAAGCTATAGATGAGTGTGGTTTTAGTCACATAGTGAAATACCTTTAATTAATTAATATTAGCAAATATCTGTCGTATGAAGATTCTAATTAAGCCATGTTTCTGAATAACGAATTTCTTCATTAGGTTGATTTATGACTGTTTATGAATTTATTAGTTTTTAGCGTTCAAGGATTTTTAAATACAGCCTTGAATTGTCTTCTTTACTATTTTCTTTATACTTATAGTTTAGAGATAAATTTACATCGCTAACTTAGCTTTGCTGCAGTATTCAAAAATTTAATCTCAAGCATTACTTTATTTTAGCGTCGATTATCCGAACTTCAGTTATCCGAACGTTCAATTATTATCCGAACTGGCATCATGAAAAAAAATAAAAAATAAATAAAATAAAAAAAAATAACGCTAAATAAATTCCTAGAAAGAAAGGTTTGACGGGGCAGATATTAACTTTTATGTTTACTAAGAACTAACTTTTGTTTGTCTATGTAATTTTTGGAATCATTTATAGAATTTTTCTACTTAATATCTTTCCATCTTTCTATTCTGTTGGTCAGTTATGTCAATTCTCTCAGTTTCAAATCATTCATAGTCAGGTATACACTGAATTGGTTAGGGTTCAGATATTTTAAGTACAACTTAAAACATGTCGACAAAAAGGAAACGAGTATTGCTTTCATTAAAAGATAAAATGGAAATTATTACGCGGCTGAAGAAATGTGAAACGGGTCAGGCATTAGCTATCAAGTTCGGTGTTGGTAAATCAACTTTACGGGAATAAAAAAATAATTCTGTCTCAATCACTAGGTATGCACTTAATCTTGACAGTGAGGAGGGCAGTTTATATTGTAAAACTAGGAAAANGGCTGAAGAAATGTGAAACGGGTCAGGCATTAGCTATCAAGTTCGGTGTTGGTAAATCAACTTTACGGGAATAAAAAAATAATTCTGTCTCAATCACTAGGTATGCACTTAATCTTGACAGTGAGGAGGGCAGTTTATATTGTAAAACTAGGAAAAAACCGAAATCCGGATGCTACCTTCACTGACAGCCCATATGAAGCATGATGGTGATTATTCATCCCAACTTTATTCATCCCAAGTTCTGGGTGGCTGAAAATTATCAAATTACGAAATGGGATTCGGCCAATCAAGATTCATGGTTAAAACATCAAGCAGACGAGTATTACAACTTACTTTATGCCAAATTAATCTTAGGTGATACTGCTTACATTGTTTTTCACTCTAAACTAGATAAATAAAACAAAGATGCTATTTCCATAAACGTGGTTAGTTACGTTTTTTAGTTTTTTTTAGTTATTTTCATCTTCCCTTTTAATTTTTTAGTGAATTTCGATTATCCGAATATTTGATAATCCGAACCACCCCAAAAACATTAGTTCGGATAATCGACGCTCTACTGTAATTATAGCAGAAGATATTTTAATATTCTTAGTGTGTTATTTTACATCGAGTTTTTACATGTAGCATAAATCGATTTTCTACAACTAGGATCAATCATCGACTTTCTGCAATTGTTTGAGAATGGTTTTCTTTTGTTACTTCCATCTACTTGCAAATGTTGTTTTGGTCCTAGTATGAACTTCAAAACTTGTGTTTAATACTTCATATCAAAAAGTTGGAAAGCTTACAGATTATTGATCGAAACAATCGCAATAGCTATTCCATTTCGTAGATCTGAAGATTAATTTGTAGAAAAAGCAATTTAATTGCATGATATAAATGATAGTTTCCTGATAGCATAACCAGAATTAATTACAGTTAAAAAGAACCGTGCAAGTTATCAGTGATTTTAATTAAAGAAACTGTTCTTTTTGAAAATTGTAAAAAATAAAAGCAAGAAACTTTATATTTTTCGTAAAGGCTTAAATTAGCTAGAAATTATTAGACACCGATTTTTTAGCGTAGATATTTAACAACAAAAAAAAACGTATAAGCTATTTTGAAAGAGGATGAGAATCTCATTTGACAACTTATAATTTCTGAAGGCTCCTATTTTTTGGATAATAAGGTGTCTCAAATATTGTTAATTTAAATTAGAAATTCTTTTAAGGAGTTTCACCAAAAAAACAGCTGTTTAACGCCTCGTACGTTCTACTATACTAGATTAAAAGAAAACCAGGTCTGGTGTTTGGTAGACAGCGCGGCGCGGCGCGATCATTTCACTCTCTCGAACTTTTAGTTTCACTGACACTATTGTACAAACCTGTTTTCTGTTCCCGCCGCAATACATTTCATTTGTATCCGTCTACTTTAATTTTCAATTAAAATGTAGGTATGCTTAATGCTTATGTATTAAATACAAAATTAAATAAAAAACTTACTCACGCCAAAAAGAGAGTAGTCTCTGAACTACTTCCTTTTCACGTGTTAATCAAGCCAAGATAAAACTATATCAACTGCTACACTCGTAACATGTTAATTATCGTAGTTGTGTTAATCAATATAAAAAAGTTTAAAAAAAGTGTTAATAAAGTTTAAAAAAAAACGTGTGGTGTCGCGGGACACCCGGTAGGAACGAAGTTTCTTACATTTTTCATTTAATATAAATTATAAAATCAGACTGCTAAGTAAGTATACATTGCTAACTACTTATACATGGCGGAGTTAGAAAAGAGACAACATTAAAAGAAAGAAACGAACTATTTCTACCTAGCAAGAGTTAACCCAAAATTAAAAGAAAAGTATTATTGGAATCATTAAAACAAGCGTCTTACAATAAATATGTATTCAATATAAGAAAAAAGTTAATTATGATAAGTTTATACTAGTTGGATGAAAATAGGACTGTTTTCTACCTACTCTGCCTACAAATTTAAAATATTATAAAATATATCTCTTCCCTACTCAAAAACGTCTGCTTGAATCTGGTTGAAACTTTACGTGCATGTTTCAATTGTACTATAGGTGATGTATAAGAAGATTTATTTAAATCGTTAACATAAGATATCTGTAAAAACATTGGAAACGATCAGGTCCGCGCTAATAAATTTAGGAATCACTTCATAGTAGAAAGTTTCTGTGTTCGTTTTAGTAAAAAAAGAAAAAGTTGTTTGTCTTAAAAATGGTGATGTTAGAATTTTTTCCCGTCCTAAAATTCCAATTTTAAATTTGAAGTTTACGTTTACGCGAGCGATGCGCGTGAACGCTTGGGTGGATAATGTTGTCCAACAAACTCAGTCTGGGCATTGGTAAATTGAACATGTGTACCAAATTTCAAGTAACTCAGTCATCTTTTACTCAAGTTATCGTCATCGGTAGATTTCGTGACACTTGGTTTTGTGACGATCGTTGTTTTTCGGATTCACTACCGGGCTCCAGAACTTACCATAAGGAACTTCGTTCCAAAAACTCAACATTTCTGAGATTTAAACAAGACAAGGCAGGTGTTAGGGCAAAAGATTTAATGGAATTACCTATTGACTGTTTTTACATTATTTAACTATATCAAGTAAAACATTTTTACATAACATATAATGATATATGAATAATATTGATAAAGCATAAGGGTTAGAGAAAGATAATAATTAATCTTATTAAGATCTTTAGAACATTATTAATAAAAATGTTCACTACATTTTTGATATAGTTATCGGAAACTAATATCGATAACTCTATAAATCCTCGAGTATAATATTAGATCAATTTTAAAAATTATTTTTATATAGATGTAAAAATTAAGTTTATAGCCAACTATTAATGTAGTTTAGCAAACTTAAAACGGAACCAAATATACAAATAAATAAAGATATGTAATTAAAATATAAGTTAATTTAACCAGATATAAAAAGCTAGTTGAATAATTTATTTTATACTTTGATAATCGGATTTACAACTTGTTGATTAGTTGTAACGATTCAAGATGTAATAGAAGTAAAAATATTTATACATTAAATAGTTGTTTTTTATGACAAATGTTTTACACCAAACATATTTACGACTTGTTTTTAAACGTTTTTTCTTTAAAACCAACTAAATTTTAGAGTTATATTTACCGAGGCAAAAATCTTTAAGTCCTCGGCACGTATCAATTTAATTACCGTGTATTTAAGTGGTCAAGATGAGAGATATAAGATATAAAGACCACCTTCTTAACATGTTTTCCTTGACCTACACAAGTTATTTTCTTTCATTATTTAATCCAATACTTTACACAATGCATCTCATTATCTTGCTTTTATTGATAACCTGAAATAATTTAATTAATTCAAATTATCTTCTAACTTCTCGTTCTAATTTAAGATAATTAAGATTTAATTATCACCTGACCATGAAGCTAAAAATAAGTATTATTTCATAAATATTATATTTATTCGATATGTTTAATTTTGATTTTTTTATATCAACCTTTTTGCAAATAATATTTATCTATTTATATATTTTTTTTTTCATATTAGTTTAGATTTTGTTTGTTTTTTGTGTTTGGCTGGTTGTCGTCTAAATTTTTGGAAGCGTAAGTAATTCTCTTAAAATTTTTGAGTTTATTGTTATAAATTTGTTTATATTATTTTATTACTTATATTATATTATTTACTATATATTTTATATTATTTTATATTTATATAGTTTATGTTTTCCAATATAAAATAAAGAACATTAGTTTTATGTATATTATATTACTAAAATGTATTGTATGTACTCGTATTTTATGTTCAACATTCTTCTTTTTTTACTCTTCATATTTCTAGTATATTTTTATTCAATAAAAATATAACTAATAAATGAGTAGGAGAAATGAGAAATCACGATAAAATGTGTCAATGACACTTTTGTATTATTTTTCGCTTTTAAATTGATGTAATTATATTAATTATTTTTGTCTAAATTGCAATCGATTTAAGAAACAAAAATTAGAGAAAAGGTTTTTCATAGAACTGACGTAATTTACTTTAATTGTGAATTTAGTATTCTTTATAAAACATTTATTTTAACTAACTGATATTATGAATGGAGACGTAAGAGAAAAAAACACACTCTTACTCACATATTTGACTCAAGGAACTGTGGATTTCGATTTTTTTTTTTCTGTGGATGGTATATAGCAACTTTGTTTGTCTAGATCAACTTTCTTTGTCTAGAGAAACTTTCTTTGTCTAGAGCAACTTTCTTTGTCTAGAGCAACTTTCTTTATCTAGAGCTACGTTCTTTGTCTAGATCAACTTTCTTTATCTAGAGCTACGTTCTTTGTCTAGATCAACTTTCATTATCTAGAGCTACGTTCTTTGTCTAGATCAACTTTCTTTATCTAGAGCTACGTTCTTTGTCTAGATCAACTTTCTTTATCTAGAGCTACGTTCTTTGTCTAGATCAACTTTCNACTCCTCTGCTATTTCTTCCCTCTTGTCGGAGCTATTCTTTCGGATTCATTCATCGGTAAATTTTGGTGAGTTCAATGAAAACTATTGAAACAATATTAGACAAAACCTTACAGTGTTGGGACCAAGCAGAGCTCTCTGAGACACTATTGAAATCCAGAAACTTTCTTTGTCTAGAGCAACTTTCTTTGTCTAGAGCAACTTTCTTTGTCTAGAGCAACTTTCTTTATCTAGAGCTACGTTCTTTGTCTAGATCAACTTTCATTATCTAGAGCTACGTTCTTTGTCTAGATCAACTTTCTTTGTCTACATAATAGTCTTTTAGTCAATTCTGATATAATTTCGCTATTAACAGGGACATTTACTTCAATATTTGAATATTTCCCATGTTATAAACAACAATGCAAATCCACTTTTAGTAATCCGCTTATCAGTCATAATTATGTCATTCAAATAAACGCCACAACATTAAACAACTCTAATTAAAATAAAATCATAAAGAATTACGTGACGCACATCCCAAAAACAATATTATGGCCATCAAAATTAAAATGCTAGTATTAGAAATACATATATCTAAAATTACTGCTAATTAATTTTAGTATTAATTTATTAAATCAACAACAAATGATTATTAATTTGTACATTATTAAGTTGAAGGTAATATTATTAATTTACTTGGGATAAGAATTCGTCTATCGATATAAATATGAATGAACCAGAATTAACAGAAAATAAAGAATTTCTCAATTGAATGTTAATTAGATGATTTAAGTACCTAATTAACAAATTTCATACATTTAAAAATAGTATTTAAATAGAATAATTTGAAAACTTGTTTACTGCTGGTTAAAATCTAACAAATATCTAATAACTATAAAATCTACCTAAATCATGTAACTAGTCAACTAATAAACAAATAAACAAATGAACAAGCTAACAGGGTAACCCACTACCAAGCAAACAAGTAAACAAGAAAACAAGATGAGTCAACTGATAAATAAATAAGTAAGTGAACCCACTAACACGCTAACAAGTAATCTTATTAAGATCTTTAGAACATTATTAATAAAAATGTTCACTACATTTTTGATATAGTTATCGGAAACTAATATCGATAACTCTATAAATCCTCGAGTATAATATTAGATCAATTTTAAAAATTATTTTTATATAGATGTAAAAATTAAGTTTATAGCCAACTATTAATGTAGTTTAGCAAACTTAACACGGAACCAAATATACAAATAAATAAAGATATGTAATTAAAATATAAGTTAATTTAACCAGATATAAAAAGCTAGTTGAATAATTTATTTTATACTTTGATATTCGGATTTACAACTTGTTGATTAGTTGTAACGATTCAAGATGTAATAGAAGTAAAAATATTTATACATTAAATAGTTGTTTTTTATGACAAATGTTTTACACCAAACATATTTACGACTTGTTTTTAAACGTTTTTTCTTTAAAACCAACTAAATTTTAGAGTTATATTTACCGAGGCAAAAATCTTTAAGTCCTCGGCACGTATCAATTTAATTACCGTGTATTTAAGTGGTCAAGATGAGAGATATAAGATATAAAGACCACCTTCTTAACATGTTTTCCTTGACCTACACAAGTTATTNCAGCGCCGGGATTTGAACCACGGGCCTTCCGCATTCCGAAACAGAATAACAACAAATAAACAAATGAACAAGCTAACAGGGTACCAAGCAAACAAGAAAACAAGACAACAAGTCAACTAATAAATAAATAAGTAAGTGAACCCACTATCAAGCTAACAAGTAAACAAGAAAACAAGACAACGAGTCAACTAATAAACAAACAAACAAGGGAACATAGTGACAAGTGAA
Organism: Gerris buenoi; assembly: GCA_001010745.2. NCBI lineage: Eukaryota > Metazoa > Arthropoda > Insecta > Hemiptera > Gerridae > Gerris > Gerris buenoi. The sequence continues at coordinate 72,012 of KZ653313.1, forward strand.
CCCACTACTAAGCTAACGAGTGAACAAGAAAACAAAATATCAAGTCAACTAATAAACAAATAAGCAAGGGAACAAAGTGACTAGTGAACACACTACCAAGCTAACAAGTGAACAAGAAAATGAGTCATCTAATAAATAAATAAGTAAGTGAACAAGCTAACAAATAAACCCACAGCCAAGCTAACTAGTAAAATAAGATAACAAGTCATCTAATAAACAAATAAATAGGTACGTCAACAAATTATCAAGTGAACCCACTACCTAGCTAAAAAGAACGACTCAGCTAATAAACAAAAAAAAGTGAACTAACAAGTGAACCCACTATCAAACTATCAATAAACAAACTAACAAATAAACTAATAAACAAGTTAACGATAAAATAAAGTACATAGCAATAAAACCAAATAAGTTGCTTTTCTTGACAAAATTTTGGTCTAGATATTGAAGTAGCCTAGAGAAGTATATTAATATTAATATTTGCATCCAATATTAATCAAGGCAGGTACGCAATATGCAAATTTAATCTAATCTTGGTTTTGTCTTTTTGTTTCAGAAATACCCATATCCTAAATCTGTGATATTCATTCTAGGAAATGAAGTGTGTGAAAGATTTTGTTACTACGGCTTAAGAGGTAACTAAACCAATTACTGTGTTTTAAAAATAATATAATCTAAATAAATATATACATACCTATTTACATCATTGATAAATGAATTAAATATAATCATACAACAAGCGAGGGCACCATCTCCATTTTTTACGAAATTGAGGTTTTAACAGTTTCCTATTCATTTTCCCCCCCTTTTTTAGAGGTACAAGACACTATGTCCTAAAACTAAAACTCACGGATTTAGCCAGTTGGAAAATCCGATTTAGCCAGTTGTACCTCTAAAAAAGGGGGGGAAATTAATAGGAAACTGTTAAAACCTCAATTTCGTAAAAAATGGAGATGGTGCCCTTTACCTCCAATAAACAGAAATATAAAATTGAACCCGTTTCCACTTAACGGCTTGTTCAATAATAATTGATTTTTTTTTTATTATTTGTTTCTTGCTTCCATTCTTTAAATATGCTTGGCATTATCTCTTTACATCGTATTTTACATTCCTTAGCTTAAATAGTAATATACCTATCAATTTGTTAATGTCACGGGGAATTCTTATCTAAGTAAACGTCTATTTTTTTATATCCACACAATAATTCAAAAATTGATGCTTACGAAAACAGCGCTAACTAAATATTGACATAAGTACCTCAATTTGCACATTATTTAGCGATATATTATTTATTGAAATAAATATTTTCGATGGAATTCAATGTGTATTTGATTTCAGCTATTTTGGCTTTGTACCTGAAGAATGTACTTCTTTATGGAGGACATGAAGCTACAGCTATTATTCATTTTTTCGTACTCCTCTGCTATTTCTTCCCTCTTGTCGGAGCTATTCTTTCGGATTCATTCATCGGTAAATTTTGGTGAGTTCAATGAAAACTATTGAAACAATATTAGACAAAACCTTACAGTGTTGGGACCAAGCAGAGCTCTCTGAGACACTATTGAAATCCCATTAGACAACACTTCACAGTGTTGGGACCAAGCAGAGCTCTCTGTGACACTATTGAAATCCCATTAGACAAAATCTCTCTGTGATGGGACCAACCAGATCCTTTTCTGACTCTATTGAAATCCTATAAATAAACCTATCAATCCTAGTCAATAGCTCACAGTGTTGGGACCAAGCAGAACTCTCTCTGGCACTGTTGAAATCCCATTAGACAAAATCTCTCTGTGATGGGACCAACCAGATCCTTTTCTGACTCTATTGAAATCCTATAAATAAACCTATCAATCCTAGTCAATAGCTCACAGTGTTGGGACCAAGCAGAACTCTCTCTGGCACTGTTGAAATCCCATTAGACAAAATCTCTCTGTGATGGGACCAACCAGATCCTTTTCTGACTCTATTGACATCCTATTAGTCAATAGCTCACAGTGATGGGACCAACCAGAGCTTCTCTGACTCTATTGAAATCCCATTAGACAATACCTCACAATTTTGGGACCAAGCAGAGCTCTCAGCTCTCTCTGACTCTACAATACAAATTTTTCTATAATTTTATTTACATAATCGAGTAGTACTCCGACGACAACCTCGAAATGATTTGTTATAGCTAAGCTGAGGCAATCACAATTATTCCAATAAAAATAAATGTTTGTTTTGATTTGTTGGTCTTCAAATAGTTATAATAACACCTAAATTGATACCTAATTAATTTAAGCTTATTGCCATGGGCTTTACGGCTCCTATTATATTTTATAAGTTGATTATTACAAATATTACCTTATAATATTTTTATTATGTTAAAATGTTTGAATAGATTTATTCTGTACAAATATACCTGCTACTTTTACCTTGATAGCAAGTTTGGGTTTCATCATTTTCTAAGAAGAAATCTAAGGTACAATTAAGTGAATTAAAGGGTCCAATGTCCTATTTCAAAGTATTTATCGTCTGACCTAGTTCCCTTCGTTTAAATCCGGTTCTGTTAAGGTTCATAACATTTGTTTAAAAAATTGTTTGTCCTGTATTATCTTTAATTTGAATGTTCTATTAAAGTTAATAACTAAGTTCAACGTAAAGTTCATTAATTAGATACTTTTTTAAATATAAACTGCTCTTAAAATATGCTTAGTTGGAGGTAAACTCTTAACAACAAGAATATTAAGCTCTTTTTTGAGAATATTGTATTTCATTTATATTTATTTCTAACTGGTGAACGTCGTTGAAATCAAATTATAATTATTATTATTAACAATGGGAGATTGATATTTTCTCTGTCAATCTCCCATTGTTATTAATAATTATAATTTGATTTAAATTTAGTATTACTATGTTTATTACGATGCCTGAGGGATATCGCTATTAATTAATCAATCCTTCTAATGGCATAATATACGTATTATTAGAAGAATTGAAAGTATAGCATTACTACATCATTTAGAAGAATAGCATTTCTATATTGGAAAAAAACAGTTTAAGGTTATATATTTTAACTCTCCTTGACTGTATTGTTTTTGTTTGTTTGCAGGACGATCCTCTATCTATCGATCGTGTACACTATCGGTACAGTGGTTCTTGCTCTTGGTTCAGTCGAAACAATGGGACTACCTCAAAGGTAAACCTCACTACAAGGTTACTGTAGCATCTCTTGTTCCCGCATTAAACTAATGGAGTGGTTAACCGACTTAATTACCCCGTGAATGACGCGGCCTTAACCCATATTATATTATGAAGTGTTAAATTACATTACTTTGTTGTTACATTACCTGTCAATGCTTATCTGTACTTACTGCTTCGTTTGTTATTGTTTTAAGATTTCATCTTATCTCTAGTGGCATTGTAATCACTGATATTTTTTTCAATGGCAAATCAATTGAATAGGTAAAAAGTATATTAAAAGTAGTATTAATATTAATCATAGGGTGATTTCTGGCTCTATTGTTTAACCCGACTACATTACCAGATAAAGGTACATTATCACTGAATAGGATTTTTTAGCACCTCGAAATGTTATTGCTATGCTAAGTCAACCACATGTATTCTAATAAAAATAATATGTTTGTATTGATTTGTTGGTCTTTAAATAGAGATAGTAACTTATCTAAATTAATTTACTTATTTTTACTTTTTTTTAAAGTATAAAATTAAACCCGTTGCCACAAACCTAAGGGCTTGTATATTTTAAAAGAGTGTTGACTAAATCGTAAATAAAAATAGGGTTTATTTTACTGTTAAAAATGGAGCAATTAAAAATGAAAGTTCGATTATAATTGTTTCTCGAAGGAAAAAACTTGAAAGAAGAAGAAATAGCTAATTGAAGATATAATAGTTCAATCTTTAGTAAACCTGTTGAAATTAGATTATAAATACCTATTAAATTGAAGCCATAACTTTTAGAATATAGAAAGTTTATATGATTGTTAAATTTAATAACTATCTTCATTTTGAATGGAGTTTCTTGCGTTCTTCCCTACATATATGGAGTATGGAGTTCCTAAAAGAGTTATTTGTAAGAAGTATAAGTGTGTGTAAAAGAGTTTTTAAAAAACAGAAATCCCAAACAAATTTTTTGAGCCAGTTCCATTTTGGTATTTAGAAAGGGGAGGACCCAGGGCTCAGACCTACTAACATAAATTTATTTTATTTTTTTCACAAAATACGTCCATATAGACATGGTAACCATATTTTAAATGGTTACCATGTGCTTAATACTAGAGCTAAGAGATTAAAATAAAGCAAATTTTCAAGCAAAAATGTGGAAGTTTTACTGGAAATAAGTCAAATGTTGTAAGGGAGGAAGATAATATCTGATAAATGTCGTCCTTGTCGATTTCCACATTCACATTATTTCACATTGTTCATACGACCGAGAAAAATTTGATACACGCGATTCATGAACACTTGTGTGTGCAGTGGCTCCATCTTATTGGAACCATATGTGAACAGTATCCATTTCGTTATCCTTTGAATATTTGATTGGATGAAAAATTCAATTCGGATTCCCTGACGAGATGTTAGAGAATGTTACGCGCATATTCGCCGAGCACCTCTAAGAATGTGTCAATTGACAAGGCGTCATTTATCGTACATTATCTTCCACACTTAAAAATTTGACTTATGTCCAGTAAACTTCCAGATTTTTGCTTTACATCAATCTTCTACCTCTAGTATTAAGCACATGGCGACCAATTAAAATGTGGTCATCCGCGCTGTGCCACCTTGTACAGAGACGTTTATCCTACCAGTCTTATTTTCAGCGTGGTGGATGGCTGTGTTGAAACGTATCGTGTAGTGTGTTTAACGTGTTAATTTTTAAAATCTTGACCTACAATTAGGTACTATAATATATTTGATGTACATTTCTAGTTAGCACATTGGGAGTCCCGTCTTTAACAATAAGTTAGATCAGGGGTTCCCAACCTTTTTCTTTCATCGACCCCTTTCAAAAAAATGGTATTCTTAATTGAATTTTTTCATTAATATACAGCAATACAGCATACAACGATAGCAGAATATGTACTAATATTTGCACTTGAAAATCTTAAAGATAACAATTTGTGCTTAGAACTTAGACAAAAANATGTTTTTAAAAACAAGAAGCTTTGACTTGAAAGATAAGACTATAACAGTGTCTTATCAAATTGCATTAAAAAGTTATTTGGGTTTATAATTATTTCAGCAGAGACTGTGGCTTTGTTTATATCTCATTAAACAACTATTAATGTAGAGTATAATGTTCAATATTGCATTTAAATCGGATTAAAACACGTGAAGTTATAATTTTTTTATAAGGGACCTATTCAGTCGTTACCTACCTACAAGTTTACCTTGAAAAAATGTTAATCTTTTAATCATCTGCTTCAATTTTTTTAAAAAATATTGTTGTGGACTAGTTTAGAAAGTATTTTTTCAAGAGAATTTTAATTTTGTTGCAGTTTTGTTTGTCCTTGGAAAGCCTCTTTACGTGATGCGTAAACCTGATGGCAATGTACTGATGGATGTAATGAAATGCATTCTGGTAAGTTAACTGGGAATTCCATCATAGATTAAGTAATAAAAGATTTATTGAGGAACAAGGGATATTTAACAAAAGATTCTCTCTTAGCAACTAACCTATAATTAAAGTTTTTATTGTCATTAATGGATTTCTGTGGTTTATTTCAGCACGCTATTAAAATGAAGAAACAGAATAAATCGGAAAAGAAAAAGCACTGGTTAGATTGTGCATCTGATAAATTCGACGAGAAATTGATATCTAATGTCAAAGCTCTTTTGGATGTGGCCATCATATTTATTCCTGCACCTCTCTTTTGGGCTGTTTTCGATCAACAGGTAATCAGCTCGTAATCAATTCGTACATAAATGCTACATTATAATAAAAATACGTGTGGTGTCGCGGGTCACGTGGTAGAAACGAAGTTTCTTTCGCTTTTATTAAATATTAAGTATAAAATCACACAGGTATAATACAATGCTAACTGCTTACACACGGCGGTGTTTAAAAGAGACAAAATTAAAAGATATACCTACTATGTTTAGGCCCGCTTTTATTTTTAACGATCCTTATCACTTCTTATATCGTTTTTAACAACTTATTTAGCTGTCAAAAGTTCTACCATTCCTTTTTTTATGAATCTTATAAAAGTTTTAATAACTGTTTGCCCTTAATGTTTTAGAGAACTGACATGGGTGGGACTTATCCTTATAGCTGTTGGAACTGGAGGTATCAAACCTTGTGTAAGTGCGTTCGGAGGAGATCAGTTCAAAATGCCTCAACAGGCAAAGCAACTGGCTCAATTCTTCTCCCTGTTCTACTTCAGTATCAACCTGGGAAGTTGTACATCCATGGCAGTCACGCCTCTTCTAAGGAAGTTACAATGTTTGGGCTCGGAATCATGCTACCCTGTATCCTTCGGTTTACCAGCTATTCTTATGATCGTCGCTACTGGTAAAAACCTATCAATATTCTTTAATATCAATTTACTATTTCTTTTTCTCCATCACTTTACCAGGTTCCAAATTCCGTATCATCGATTATCGTTGTTTTGTTTTATTTATGTTTTTTTTTTTTAAAGAATTAAGTAATGTAAAGGAAAAGAGTAGAATTTACGTAAACAAAATAAGAGGGTTAGGAAGGAAGAGATCTGGTTGCAGTTTGGGCTGGATAAAAGTCCTCTCATAAAACTTTTAAGCATGAGGGGATACCGCTGCCCATTTATAAGACAGTCAAGAAGGATAAGTGTTAGTTGTACTTTGGGCTGGATAAAAGTTCTGTCATAAGACTTTCAAGCATGAGGGGATACCGCTGCCCATTTATAAGACAGTCAAGAAGGATAAGTGTTAGTTGTACTTTGGGCTGGATAAAAGTTCTGTCATAAGACTTTCAAGCATGAGGGGATACCGCTGCCCATTTATAAGACAGTCAAGAAGGATAAGTGTTAGTTGTACTTTGGGCTGGATAAAAGTTCTGTCATAAGACTTTTAAGCATGANGAACAGGTTCAAGTAATCAATCCAATATTGATCCTGGTGTTCGTGCCACTCTTCGAATTCTGGATATATCCAATGTTGGCTAAATGTCATCTGCTTACTACACCCCTACAGAAATTTGGTTTCGGTCTTATTTTGGGTGCAGTTTCATTTGCCATGTCTGCTGGACTAGAATATTTGATTGAGGTAAATACACTTAATTTTTTTAATTTATATTAATGCAGTGGAAATAAGTCTGACCAATCAATTAGGTTTTACTTGTAGGTAATTAAAATTTTGATGAAATGTCTTGAAAAATAGTGTGGCACTTATTGCTTCCTCGCATTCTATAACCTACATAAATGATTGGTTATGCTTTTACAAAGCATTATTTCACATATTTACTAATTTACTTAATTTTTCCCTTCCTTTTATTTTTTTGTTTGATATTGGACATGAATATAAGTATCAATTTAGCAAAATTTAATATGCTGAGAAAGTTTAAATTAATATGGCACCATGTGTGGGTCGAATTTGAAGTAACATCCAGATTTCTTAAAAATCAGATGATTACTATTCAAGATGTAAGTGTTAATAAATTTGTTTGTTTGCATATTGATGAGAAACTAAAGGGGCCCACACACTTACAGTTTAACTGAAGCTAATGATCTCCACGAAGCTTGGCCACACACTCGTCAGTTTTCCTTAAGATTACGGACTGAAGTCGGAGGTGGACTGTAGGTGTGTGGAGGTTAGAGGCGAGGACTGGATGGAAGGAGAAACGACAGTCCGTGGACTGTCCGGCCTGTGCCTCAAGGACAAAGTCGCCCAACACTATCAGTCGGCCTACAGACGTGTATTGTGAATCATCTTTATTTTGTTTATTTCCCTCCGTCAGACAGCAGTTAAAAATCGACAGATATCGGCCTGCAGGCATTTATCGCACAGTGTATGGCGCATACAGGCACAGATCTGTAGTTCTTTACGATTGCCTCCAGACGGTGGACGGGTAATGTGGGGTGGTCTCAGATTTTGGCCTTACCATAATCGTATACGATAACGGCCTGCAGTTAAACTGTAAGTGTGTGGGCCCCTTAATGGGCGTAGGATTTAGAAATTTACATGGAACCATCAATGGGCTAGTTATGACCTGCCATCCAAATTTTATTTAAATCGGACGTGTTAAGAGTGAGAGTTATGAATAATGTCGGTTTACAAAATTAACGAAAGACCAACAGATAGACACAAAACCAAGAATGTTCCCTGATGACTGACACGGATTTATGTCTTGGAATTATTGAATTCGGAGACAAAAAAAATGGTTTTTTTTTCCTCAGAACTATCATGTGATGATCCTGACTATGTAGTCAGGGATGCCCATCGCCCATCCACCCCCAAGGCCCATGGCGCAAACCCCCAAAAACTGTCTGAATCACTTGGAATATTTAAAAAATAACCCCCCAATCTCTGAAAAAAACAACCAAAATTGGATTCCACTCAAAAAAAATTGTGATGGTTCAGCTTTTGCCACTAATCCCCCCCCTCGTTAGCTCCCCTGCACATAGCTTCCTTTACAATAGAATAATGAACAACTTGAAAGCCTCGCCACAGAATAATGTTTATTTCTCAAAATTTCGGCCTCAAGACAAAAAACGGTCCGTTTTTTTACTCCACGTCGGGTTTTTCCTTTACATTTTACCGGCACTGATGATGTCCGAGAGGCCGAAAGCTATATAGTTTTGAGAAAATAAACATTATTCTGTGGAGTGGCTTTTCAGTTGTTCATTATTCTATTGATATCTACTCCACTTGCGCTCTTAATCTTCAGCTTCCTTTACCTTCGGTAAGATCGGAAGCAAAAATGTACCTTTAAAATAATTGAAATTAAAACATAAAATGTTTCATAAAAATCTTCTTGGACTATCAAATAAGGAAGTCCAAAGCCTTCAAAAGCAGAAAGGAAGTTAAGTATAAAAACCTCTTTAGAATCTTAAATAATATCCTTGAAGCATTTTCTAGCTCTAACCAATCTAGACTCTTATACATGACCTCTGTTAACTCCAGCAGAAACTAAAATTTTACACAATCCTTATTTATTGTTGAACTGCTTAAAAGAGTTGTACCTTGTTTAAAAAATATATTACTTGAAACTTGTAGTCGTTTGCTTATAAATAGATTAAAACTTTTATGAACTTGTGGTGTTTCTTGAATTATGAATTAATTCTGTTTGCATTAAGATAACTATCGACAAAACACTTTTTCTATCCGTGAATGAAATAATGTATTCACTGAATATTTAATCTAATTCGTGCTGCATGTTTAGGTACTTATAAAATCACGATTTTTCTTAACACTTTCATTTTATTTCAAGCTTTTGTGAATGTAATCTTTTTTATTTAAGAATTGCCTTGTTTTCTATTTTTTCATTAACCTAATAACTCATATCTAACCTTTAGATTTCATTAAAAAAAAAAAAAATTTCTTTATTTTTAGGCTGGCGAACCAAATTCAATAAACATTTTATGGCAGATGCCTCAAGTTGTTGTGATGACTGTAGCAGAAGTTTTATTTTCCGTCCAGGGTCTCAACTTCGGTTTTACTCAGGTAAGAAAATAACGAAATANAACTAATCTAGACTCTTATACATGACCTCAGTTAACTCCAGCAGAAACTAAAATGTTACACAATTCTTATTTATTGAACTGCATAAAAGAGTTGTATGTTGTACCTACCTTGTTTAAATAATGTATTACTTGTAACTTGTAAGTCGTTTGCTTATAAATAGATTAAAACTTTTATGTACTTGTGGTGTTTCTTGAATTATAAATTAATTCTGTTTGCATTAAGATAACAATCGACAAAACACTTTTTCTATCCGTCAATGAAATAATTTGTTCACTGAATATTTAATCTAATTCGTGCTGCATGTTTATGTACTTATAAAATCACGATTTTTCTTAACACTTTCATTTTATTTCAAGCTTTTGTGAAAGTAATCTTTTTTTATTAAAGAATAGCCTTGTTTTCTATTTTTTCATTAACCTAATAACTCATAATATCTAACCTTTAGATTTCATTAAAAAAAAAAATTTCTTTATTTTTAGGCTGGCGAACCAAATTCAATAAACATTTTATGGCAGATGCCTCAAGTTGTTGTGATGACTGTAGCAGAAGTTTTATTTTCCGTCCAGGGTCTCAACTTCGGTTTTACTCAGGTAAGAAAATAACGAAATAATTCTATTATGTTTATTGCTTCAATCGGAAGAAAAAAGTTTCATGTAGAATTTTAAACACTAAAAGTAATTTGTGTAACACTTATTTACATATTTACGACTCGATCAATAAAAAACAATGGATGATTAGTAGTGATCTTTCATTTTTAATAATTTTCGAATTAGTGAAATAAATCACATCTCTGCTGGACTTAAGCTAAGATTGCTAGTACTTGCAGATAGATTTAGCTCTCAGCCTTTCAGTAAAAGCTGATTTTCTCCTTGAGGTAATAAAAATGTAATTGTTGTTAAAAGGTTACGTTATTGTCTGTTTATTGTTATTTATATTAATAGTGTTTTATTGATAGTAAAATGCTAATAAATAACTATATACACGTCTTTTTCCCGAGAGTTATCCTATACTAAAACATCCAAGAGCCATTAAAAATAGATAAACTAATACTAGAAAATTATTATATTTTCGTATTAACTACACTATTAAAATTCTATTTCTTCCCTGTTAAACATAGAAGAGTCAAACTTAGCTTTTAAAATAAATAGATTTTCCTTGATAATTACCATGATAATAATCAAGAAGAACAATTAAGAAGTCTTGAAGGGATTTATTTTTTACGAATTAAATATATTTCTGAAAATTATTCTCACTCTTTTTGAAACCAATACAAGCTTTTACTTACAAGTTTTTATTTAAACATTCGCAATAGATTTTAACGCTAATGAGTTATAATGTGTTGACACATATCTACTGGATTATACAAGCAACATTTTTCAAATCACCTCCTATTCTATAAAGATTATGAAATGAAGTATGTTTTGTTTTTTGTCGTATTGGTATTTCTTCTAGACAATCGGGAGATTAAATTTGTACATTGTGACTGGTCTGAGACGAAAATAATTATATATTTGTCGATCACACGAAATGGGGGAAATATTTCGCAGTGTATAGAAGTGTTGGGAGACGAGAGTTAAAAATCCTACCCTGACTATTACTAAATTGTTGAGCTGTTTTGTAATTTTAAAAAAATAAGATACTATTTTCTTTATTAGTTTTCCCCTTTAATATATATATATTCTTATCTTTTGAGTCTTCAGGGTTTTTTTTATAAGTTAAAATTAATAAAAAAGAAAGCTAAGCATTTGCTTTTTTTTATATATTAATATTTATTTGGTTATATTTCATCTCCTATTTGAGACATTTTCAAACCTGAACATTTTATTGGTGTTTGTTTTATTTATATAAAATAAGTCAAAAATTGTTTAGTCATGTATCAGAGAGCAGAGAGTGATCATGACTCAAAGTGAATTTTCTTTTTCTTTTTATTTTAAATCCGTTGACAGTAAAGTGGTGTTAAGTGACATATTACTAGAGCAGTAATAAATTTTTTAAACAATTTTTGACTTATTTTATATAAATAAAACAAACACCAATAAAATGTTCAGGTTTGAAAATGTCTCAAATAGGAGATGAAATATAACCAAATAAATATTAATATATAAAAAAAAGCAAATGCTTAGCTTTCTTTTTTATTAATTTTAACTTATAAAAAAAAACCCTGAAGACTCAAAAGATAAGAATAAGATACTAGTTAAGGTTGAATCACATAACACTGACCCGGTATAATTTGAAAGACTCTATTGAAACCCCATTAAACGATAACACGACACTTGACATGGTCCCGTCTCAACGTAGTGTCAATCTGCCTTTAACTGTGTAAAATTGCAGAAAGCCATGCTCGTTTTTCTAATTTCGTGTATCTAAGAATATTTTGCTCAGATGATTGAGCCATATATTTATGCTACTATATTTCTTTTTTTTTAAAAATTGATTAGTTAAAAAAGAAATATAGGTCTACTAATTTTTTTATTAACAGTGCAACACACCTTTACAGATTAATCCATAAAACAATGGGCTACAAAGGTTTTCCCCAGGGTGTAGCTTACCCTAAATCGGGGCTTGGGCACGATTATTGGAGGACAGATCTATCGGTTGCTATTTAGTTCAGTTTTTTGTTGCATTGAGTCAAAATATGCGAAAGTTGAAAATCCTAAAGATGTTGTCAGAAATTTTATTTTGAGCAAAAGATAAACGATGCCCATTTTACAATGCTTACTCTATGTTGTGGCAACTTTTCTTATGTCACATTCTATTAAATTTTATTATAATTGAAAAACATAGAAGTTTTTCAATAAATAATTTTATTAATGCATATAAAAATAAATCCTACCGCGGGGTATCCGCAAGCCGAGCGAATTTCTATTGGAAATTTGTAGTATTTGTATAATCGTAGTAATTTGAAATAAATTTAAACTGCTCAACATTGAACTACAAATTTCCAATGGAAATTCGCTCGGCTTGCGGATACCCGCGGTAGGATTTNCAACTCGATGAACTTATTATAGATGCAATCAGCTGATTAATAAATCACTTCTAACTAATTCTTCTATAGCAGTAAGATGTCTCGGGTTATAATTAATCTTTTCAGTCGCATATGATTAAATTAAGTAGTCCATCTCTAGTAATTGATTACTTTAGTCTGTCAACTGCAGCCTCCTAAATTAAACATTGACTAAATTTGATTTATTTTTCATTTATGTAATTATGTAGAACTTTTTAATACTACCATTTAAGTCCATTCAATAAACAAACGACCAGTTTTTATTTTTTCTTCGTATGTAATAATATATACTATATAAAGAGGAAATAGTGATGGAGATAAAATTCTATTTTGAGATTTTGATAGATTCGTACGTTTTGTGGTCCCGACGCCTCGTCTGTCTGCAGTCTAACGTCTGTGCAGACACGTACAGCCAAAGCTACTGGTCCGATTTCAGTCCATTTAAATACGAATCAAATGGTATTAAGTCGTTACCTTGGGAGATATTACAGTCTATAAGATTAGAGTTGGCACAATAAAAAGGCGGGAAAATTTTGAGGGAAACTATTTTATTGGTCTCCCATGTTGAATGCAACTTAAAAAAAAATGCTCTACTCTACCCCTGTTCCACAAAATAAAAAAAAATATAACATGGCAACACTGATTTTCCCTTTTTATAACCCCAAAACTACCTCCACGTTTGTTTTTTCCCGCCTTCGATTGTGCCAACTCTAATCTTATAGACTGTAAGTTCCTGAGATATTGATGAAAATAAAACGGCACTTATTTAGATTGTTACTCCCCTTACAAAACAAAACAGTGGGAAGTAAAAATCTAAAGAATTTGTATGGAATGTTCTTCTTTACACTGTTACTCCCCTTATAAAAAACAGAAGTGTTATACATTCCTTTGTCCCAAAGTAAATACTATACATCCCTTTGTCTTAATAGTTATTTAGTCTATCATTTATGATCTAAAATAACATAGGGGAGTAAAAATCTAAAGAAGTACCAATAATTTCTAATAATGAATAAATTAAATTAGATATTTTGGTTTTAATATTCAGTTTCTCTATGTATGAGTATATGAGAAAGTTTTGTTCGAGTTTGTCGTACCGATTTTTTATTATTATGTAAAGGGGATCTCGATTGCTCAGGTAGAAGAGCCGATAGTTTTATTACTAAAGTTAACAGATTCAGGCGTGGTCACAACTTGGAAGGATGAGCACAGATATGGGTTCAGGTTCAATTCCCAGATCTGTGGTCTCGTTCGATAAATAAGTAGCTGCTTTTATAAAGTAGCGACCTAGTAATTTTTGCCAATTTTAGATTTACACAGCTTATAGAGTCACTCACAATTACATTCGTTACATATACATAAGTAGTTTTAAAAGAACTTTGCCAAGCCTAGGCCATCACAAAATTATTTGATTTTATCATATTATATTATACAAACACATTTGTAGTTTTATTCGCAATTGTATGATAAAGAACACTTCTTCTTCTGCTTTTATCTTTTTTTTCTTTTTTTTGAATGTGACTACGTATTTCGTTGCACCAAGGCCTACCAGATATTTGTATTTACCTTCTAGGTATGCTGTTTACTTAAGCTCTGTTTATACTATAAACCAATTTAATTCTAGGAAGTAATCCTCTTAACCACGCACTTAATTTTATTCATTTATCGTGTCTTGTTTATTATATATATTTTTATTATTATTTCTCACTCCTATAACGCTATGTATAATTATTGTACCTTAATATTGATTAGTATATGTGAACCTCGATTTTTTTTTCTTCATAAATTTTCATTTGCATAGTGACTCACCTTGGAACCGAATTACCATTCCCCTCTCCCTGCTTACTTATCTTTACTATTTACATGATACACACACACACATATATATATATATATATTTTACAATATAAGTATTTTTTTAACAATATTATTTTATAAATATATTTTATATTTTATTATTCTTTTATGTTTTTGTTTATAGGTATATGAGTACCTGTTTTACGCATTTTTAATACTTCTTGACTTCGCTTTATTCGTCGTCTTGGCTATGAGATATAAATATAAGGATTTTACTACTTAAATAATAATCTGACATACTGACATAACTAGTTTTAAAAAAATCAATGTATCAAAAACTCAACAAAGTTGTACAGTTAAAACTTAAATTTTATTTTTCACTCAATTTTAAAAATATGTAGCCAATTTATAATCTAATTATATGCGGTTATATATTTTTTATATTTATACATTTTTTTCTTATTTCAAATCTTTTTTAATTACAGTAAATTTAAATTAAAATTAATTTTAAAGATTATAATTTGTAAAAGAAATGTATGCTTTAAACATACACAGACATAACAAAGTTGTACAGTTAAAACTTAAATTTTATTTTTCACTCAATTTTAAAAATATGTAGCCAATTTATAATCTAATTATATGCGGTTATATATTTTTTATATTTATACATTTTTTTCTTATTTCAAATCTTTTTTAATTACAGTAAATTTAAATTAAAATTAATTTTAAAGATTATAATTTGTAAAAGAAATGTATGCTTTAAACATACACAGACATAATATAATTAGGTTGCTTTATTTATTAATTGTAAATTAATTAAATAAATTATATATATATTATATT
>KZ653314.1:0-11807 GCA_001010745.2 Gerris buenoi
GGGCGCATTTCATTTACTTAAATTCTGCCATTTGTTTTTTAGCATCTTACTCTCTGTGAGTGACTGTCTCCACGACAGAGAGAGTTTACGAGACAGTTTATGTAATATATTTTTGTTTATCTCCAAATAAACTTTTTAAAAAGATTCAGTTGTAATAATTGAATTTAACTCGCGGACAGAGAGAGCCTGGGTTTGATTTCCCACCCAAGAGAAGTCATTTTTATGATACATTTTTATGAAATGTTCAATAATATGTTATTTAAATGTACATACAAAAACTAATACATAAATGGAAAATATTGGGCCCAAATAAATATGAACTCGTAGATGAGAAAGTTTTGTCTGAGTTGTCTCTGACCGATTTTTTTATTTTTTATTATCTGATTATAAATAAAATATAAATAAATTTAAATATGGTGTTTTCATAATTCCAACACTTTCTTTCTAGAAAGATAAAAACTTCTATATAACATATTTTAATCCACTTAAAAATTGATAAGAATTATAGTTACATAAGTATAAAAAACTAACGAGCAATATTAATTGTGTTTTACCAATTGGTTAAAATGTTAAATAGTAGTTCATAAAAATAAACAATGTGAATTGATATGCTAGGAATTTCTTCGTGTTTTTATGCATATATTGCTAATTGTTATAATCAAAAACTTTTCAGTGTCGAAGGTCAAGGTGTAGTATCAGTAAAGAGGCTCTGATTAGGGGGTTCTACCTTTGATTATAACTATATAAATAATAAGCCCGAAGTATATTACTCAGTCCTTAACATCACGATTGATTAAGTCGTTTATTTATCAAAAGTAAATTCAGTTACAAGTCAATCATGTTCACAAAAGCAATTAAACTAGCTGTTTTAAGTGCAATGTATATTATATTTTTTGGTGAGTATAATTTGTTTACTTTAAATATATTATTACGTTTACTTTTTATTATTACTGCGTACTCAATTTCTTTGAGTGTTGTACTGTTTATAATATAATAAAGTATAAATAAATCAAATATAGTTTTATATTAACAAATTTTTTTATAAAGCGCCCATAATTGTTTAGCTAAAATTAATAGTTTGATTTCACCTAGGGTGCGATTTTTTTTTAATCATAAATCCCAAATTTCATCTTAATCGGCTCAGTAGTATAGGCATTTAAAAAAAAAGTTCACTTAGGGAATCTTAAATCAAATTTTCTCGTCATCGCAATACTTTCTCACTATACAAAATATATGAGAACGCAATAAATAAATAACTCGGAATTTGGGGGGCGCTAACCCCAAGGAACTCTGCAAAAACGTGGAAAAATTAGTTATAAAATTATTTATCAAAATTATTTATCGTCGGTTCCGAAGATTTTAATTAAAAATTCTAATTTATAGCCTATTTAAATAAGACTCTAACAATATCAGCCAATCTAACAATATCAGTCAATCTAACAATATCAGCCAATCTAACAATATTAGTCAATCTAACAATATCAGCCAATCTAACAATATTAGTTAATCTAACAACCATGTTCCCAGTAAAAGTAGTTTCCGAGATATTAATAAATAATTGCAAGGTAAAAAGAACTTTTTATATACTACGTATTATATTTTCTGTCATAAACCATAAATTTTAAACTTGTCATAATGAAGATTGTAAATATGGGACATGTCAAAACAAATAAAACAACTTGCGGATTTTTTCCGAACTAACTTTCCATACCGCACAATTTCCTGAAAACAAATTAAAATTTGCTGAAAGATGGCTGAAAGTATTAAAATAATGCATTATCATCGTGTTCTGAGCTATTCTAAAAGTTTTTAATGTCTAGCTACACGGGAAGTTAGTTAAAAATCGATTGCAAGATTTTTACTGGACAAACAAACAAACAAGAAAGCAAGCTAATAGAATCGTAGTAAAATAAATCTGATTTTGTTAAAAATCTTTTAAAAAAATACCTTTTGAAGTTTACGTTTACGCAAGTGTTGTACGCAACGCTTGGGCGGACAATGTTGTCCAACGAAGTCGTCCGTAGGATAAACATGTATACCAAATTTCAACTAACTTGGTCATATTTTACTCAAGGAATCGTCATCGATCGATTTCGTGACGGTCGGTTTTGTGACGGAAATTGTTTTTGAATTTACTCCCGGGTACCACACGCTATATCGTGCGCCAAAAGAAACTTAGTTCCAAAAATAACTAATTAGTACAAGTCCTCCTTTTTACAAGTTTTTATTTAACTTGCAATGTTTACATGTACTAATGTTTGGAATGCAATGTTTGTATGTACTAACCGATTGAATTGAAATTTGCATACACGTTTAGTTTGGATGACAATGCATGGTTAGCTAAGGGACATAATTCTAAATCATATATGGCGGAAAGCCCAAGGTGGCCGACTAATTATATTTTAAGCATCCATGATTATAATCTACTGAAAGGGTTTGCCGAGAAGACTAGAAGTAACAGCTAGTTTTTAACAGTTTTTTAATAAAGTTTTTATTATTGCCTCCGGGCTTACCGAAGGTAACGGAAGCATAGTGTTCACTTTAAAGAACAAAAAACTTTTATGTCTCCAATTTTAAAAATACCAAGACAGAAATCTGTTTCAGACACCAGGGAACATTTTTGGTCTCGTGTCTGACTGTCTGTCTGTCGGTCTGTGTGTCCACGAATCCTGCGACGATAACTTGAGTAAATGTCGACCGATTTTTATGAAATTTGGTAGACATGTTCATTTTACCAATGCCCAGGACGAGTTCGTTGGACAACGTTATCCGTGCAAGCGTTCTCGCGCAACGATCGCGTAAACGTGAACTTCAAATATAAAATTGAAATTTTAGGTTGGGGAAAAAATCAAACTTCATCTATTCAATGAGACAAACATTTTTTTTCAAATACAATTTTTTAGTAAAACCAACAGCGACACGCGACGCTATGAAGTAGGTATCATAGATCGCTAAAAACTACAAATAGTTTTTACACTATAAACAATGAAGTAATATAACGTTAATGTTAATATAACAATAAAGCACATGATATGATGCGAGGAAGCTATGTGCCACAATAATTGGCAGTCTATTTTCATTTTTTTTATTATGACTTCTGCTATCATTTTTTATGACATCTCAATTGAATGATGAAGCTCAATTTCAAATAATCATATTTCCCGTTTAGTTCTGTTTACATAAATATAGAACAGCCATGACACAAAAAATGGATTTTAAAGGATCCCTCTAAGAATAGGCAAAGCAATATAACGCCTGTTCCACAAGAAGCCTTTCTTGTTACTTATTAGTTCCCATTGCGTTTTGCTGAAATACATTTTTATAAAATACACCATTTTCAAACAACATCTTTATTATATAAAAAAAGACCCTAAAATGTGGAAAACATCCCATTCCTTTTACGAGCAATTGAACCACAATAGTTTCAAATAATTTTATTCTTTTAAAAAACAATTACATGATAAATGTGTTTTATAAAATGTTGCCTACTATACTAAAATCATCCTAATATAATTTATTAAATATGTATCTATTTTTTAAGTATTCATTTTTTATATTCATTATTATTACTTTTTTTTTTTTGTTTGTTTGTTTGTTGTAGCTATTGTAAACGATCTGGTACCAGGTCACAGTCCTCAATCAAAAGAGATAAACTACGATAACTACCACAGGTACAACCCAGGGAAAAGCACATAGAATGTAAACCTACTATCGTCCTGGTCATGGATTAGAGGATCGAAGATTGTTCAGCTTGAAGAATGAAGTGCCATCTCCCGACCAGTCTATAAATGAACAATTAAAAAATTCATGAAAATATGCTTCCTCTACTTTTAAAAAAAGAAGATAGATGTCATCTGCTGCTTATCATAAAAAATAAGAAAGGAGCTCCAACTAATAAAAATTAAATATATTTAAAAGTGATAGGAAATGCATTTTGTATTCCTTAAAAAGGAAATGCGAACTATCTACTCATAAAAGAAACAAAAAATACAATCCTCGATTTACACCTAAAAAAGTATGCAATATTAAATCTTAAATGTACATTATAATAGGAAGATTCTAAAGAAGAAAACCATCTACTATATAAATATATCAGATATACTTTTTACATAATTTTATATTTCTAAAAAATAAAGCTTAAGACGGACATTTATATACTCCTAATGAAATATTGTAGGTATCTCTATTTATAAAAAAAGGGAAGCAGGAATGTAATTTAAAAAAAAATCGGTCAAATCATTAAATTTTAATATGAAGCTATATCTGTTTTCCTAAAAAAGCAAACATCATCATTCTCATTTAAGAAAAGTCGAACAAACTATTTCCGCCGTATAATGAAGAGATGAAATCTTGTACATGAAAGAATTAACGAACCTTATTTAATTTTAGAAAATCGTAAGCGAAAAATTGAAAATATTTTAACACGGGGATTATCAAGATAGCTTAGGTTTTAGTGCAGTGATTTAAATATATTCAATGTTTAGTGTTATTTATATTTTATTTTTAATGATACTATCTTATAATATTTCAATTATCTGATAGTGCATCAGTATTAAATTGATTAAATAGTACATTAGTTCTTATTGGAAATAGTTGTAATATATTTGAATGTACTATAAATAAAATAAGCAAAACAAAGCTTATACTTTATATGAAATATATAAACAGTAGAGGCTGGGGCCCCTCTTTTTTACCTCCTTCTTATTTAACTTCCTATACGACGACAGGAGGAGAAAAATTCCTGTGAATTTTTGTGTGAGTAGTAAATTAGGCTTATAAATATATCAATACAAATCAATAATAATACCAAACGTAATGTAACTAACATTGTAAATTTAATTTTAATAAATCTATCTTATAATAGAAAATAAACAGAATAAAATATTTATATTAGGCAATATTGAGTTAATTTGAATTTAATTTAAATTTATTTTGTGAGAAATATTCCATGTTTAATTAGATTTTTAGATAGAATATCCCCCCAAATTTTAATTTACCGACAAATAAAAGCATGAAAATATAAACAAAAATAAATAAAATGATCATAAAGGCTGCAAGCTAAAAATAAATAATTCGAATAACATGGTGGGGTTTCTCCTAATTTAAAATTTTTGCAATCATATAACAATTGTATTGTTAAATAGTTTAAAATAGACTAAGAATTTTTTTAAAGTTATTTATTTATTATAAGACTTTTTACGTTTTTAATTATTTATTTCTATTACTTTATATTATGTAAAATAAAAACACTTAAATTAATAAAATATGCGATTTTATCATGATCCTTTCGTATCCTTGATCCTTAATTTATAGTATTAACTGTCTTTATAAGGTATGATCATTTCTAGGAAAGAATTTATTATTATATTCATAATAACTAGGTTTATTAATATCAATTCAATATATTGTTTGTTGTCTTAAGGCTTACTTTGAATTATAGCTAAATAAACGTAAAGAGTTAAAATTTATAATAATATGAATAATAGAGCTAAGATTTATAATATGCATTATAGTGCTAAGATTTATATTTTTAGTAGTGATATAATTTAGTAGTTATTTTTAAAGTAATTTATTTATTTATTTAACTTATTTTTTTATTTTTTAGTGATTCTTTCAGAGATTTTACTTTTTTAAATATAATTCTTGTAAATNTATACAAAACTAAAGTTTTATTCCTGCTTCTCCGAAGCAAGGTTACTGTCTACATGAGATTTTTAAATTTAATTTTTGGTACACAGAGGTATGGGGTACAAATGCCAAAGTTATGAAAACTTTTCATGATGCATATCGTTGAAAAGCTCTTTAAGAATAAAGTAATTGTTGTTATGCACAATTTTATCATATTTTTATTTAGGAGGGGGTAAAGTGGAAATATGGGACAGGAAGTTGGTATACAGGAAAAATATTTCTATGATCAATGTATATAAAGAAGAGTGTCTTTGGGTATGTGGATTCTTTATACAAATCTTTAGTTTTAAGCTTCGAGGCAAGAGAAAGGTTACCTACTGTCTACGTTAGTTTTCGAAATTTAAATTTTGGTGCACAGGGATACGGGGTAGAAAAATACAAGTCAGACATATCCCTCATTATGCATGTCATAATGAGAAAAAAAAATTCAGAAAATTCTTAAAGAATGTAGTAATTGTTGCTATGCACAATTTTGTCATATTTTCATTAGAATGTTTTCAAAATAGATCTTTGTCCAGTTTTCATCCAAAAAATTAAGCCAGCTCGTCACTCCAAAGACTTGCTTTATATTTTTCTCTTACCTTATTTAAGATTCCTCTATTATTTACAATCAGGTCATATTTTAATATATATATATATTCGCTGGTTATACTTTTATTTTTAAAAAGAGTAAGATTTGAAAAAAAAAAAATCAAAAATACTTCAACTTAATTTTGATTGAGAAAAAGGTTTTGTTTCCATGGGGACATTTTGTTAATACTTCTTACCATATGCTAAATCTGAAGTACTCCGTTAGCTTCGGCACTAGTCACATCAAACTCTGCATTATCTTTTTATTTCATACACCTAGTAAAAAACTTTTTTTTCGTTAAATGTGACATAAATATCTTCTCATTTATTTGTGAATCAGAGAATTAAAAGAGAATTAAGTAATATTATAATACGTATAGTAATTACGTATTTATTTTTTTGTAAAATAAAAAAACCCTGTAAAACGCTTTGTTGCGAAGCACATTTATCCACTTAGTTATAAATAATGATAAACAACAACAAAAAACAAACAATAAATATAAAATATATGTATTTTATATATTCAATAGATAGGTTTAAATTTATTCAACAAAATATTTCGTCCATCGTAAAAACTAAAAACACCATTGTTACTTTGAAACAGTAAAAATTAAAAATCAATACCACTTTTAAAAAAATATTTTTTACCTAACTAGACCAGGGCTATTTCAACTAAACCTCAAAGCCTTTATAAGCACTAATCTTCTTTTACAACCCCAGTATATAATTACTAATAGAGGCGAGAATAATTCCTTTTCACAATAAACCTCTCGTTTCAAAGAAAATCCTTGGTGAGAACCCCCCATGGAATTTCCTTGATAAATATTTGAATATTCACACGGCTTAAATAAAATCAAACTATATAGAAATATACTGTAAGAGATTAAAATTATGTTATAATTTATTCAACTCCTACAATGTATCCTTCGAGATTTCGAGGGAGAAAAGCACAATAAATGAAAAAACCACAAGTTGTGGGGTTAGAGTTAATACATAGACTACGTTTGTCATTTATATCTAAAATTTAGAATATGGTAATAAAATTGTAGTTCATTGACTAAACAACGTTTAAACACAATAATTTAGTAGAAAGGCGTTTTTAAGCTATTGCTTAAATACACCTCTACTGTGGTGAGTTGCTATCACTAATTTTAGAAAATAATAACGTCCGTGTTTATTGAAGGAAGTTTATAAAAAATAGTCTGCCAATTAATGTGACACATAGCTTCATCGTATCCTATAACACATTACATTAAAGTTTTGTGTACAATGTACAAGCCAATACTGTATAATTTATTTAATTTTCCGCACTTTTGTTTCCGAGCTTGCCGAAGGTAACAAAAAAGCTATGTAATTGAAATATTTGTAGGTCTCCAATTTCAAAAATTCCTAGACAGTTTACCGTTTTAGACACCTAGGAACATTTTTTTTTTTTTTTTGGTTCTGTGTCTGTATGTCTTTCAATTTTTGAGAATCAAGATCATCTTAAGAACTAGTAATCAAATTTTAATTACATTTGGATGGTAGATCATAATTAGCTTATTGTTTGTCCAAATTAAGTTTCTACATTCTGCTCCCAATTGTTTCTCTTCCAAATATGCGCATAAACATAAATTTATTTACACCCATATCTTTGCGTATGTGTAGAGAAAGAAATGGGTGCAGAAGGTTGGAACGCATAATATGTGACGAACAATGCGCTAACTATGGCCTACCATCCAAATGTCATTAATATCTGACAAGTGGTTTCTATGATATGTTTCTTCACAAAAATTGAGCGACAACAGACACTAGACCGAAAACGTTCCCTGATGTCTAAAACGGATTTCTGTCACAGAATTTTTAAAATCGACGACATATTTTTTTTTTCTCCAAAGTAGTACACACAAAGGAACCGTAGGCATAACAAGTAGGACGATATCACTAACCTGCATAATTGACCCAGCTTTAAAATTTCAACTTTCAACCCCTAGTTTATGAGGGTAGTATTTTGGACTTCCCTATAATTTTCCTGCCACACTAATTGGAAGACTATGTTTTAATTTATTAGTTATAAGTTTCGTATAAAATATTAAAATTATTAAAGGTCAAATATTAAAGGTCAATCAGTAAAGCAGTGATCTTATTATTGTGATTTAAGAAATGTATCTGAATCTGAGATTGTAGCTAATTTTAACTAATTTATGACTAATCTGTTAATTAAAAATTTTTAATTACGTGTAAAATAAAAATTTAATTAATATAAATGCGCCTATACAAATCCATTTTTCTATTGGAAGTTTTTACTATAATGGTTCTTTAATTTAATTATATTACATTAAAGCCAAAAAAAATTCGTTCTTTTAAATTATTTTTCTCAGTAAGGATCTTTTATTTCTTTAAAAACAAATAAAATTTGGAAAGGTGAAAAGAAAGTAAGCTTTGAGGGGGGGGGGGAGGGAAATTGTCAACAAAAGGAAGAGACTTTGGAAGCAAATCTTTGTCAACCCTTACTACTTAGATTTGACCTTCTAAAATTTCCTATCCCCCTTTTCATCCTGTCAGTTTTCTTTTTTTTATTCGTCCAAAGACGACATACAAGAAAGAAAGCATTCGACTCCACCTCTCCATCTCCCACGAGGGATTTTATTAAAGAGAAATTTTATTAAAATATTCAGTAGAGCGAAAAACAGAAAGCGGGAGTTTCTAAAAAGGAGGGGGTGGTTTTTGACTTTGGTCATAGGATTACCAGCGAAGGGCCAAAAGAGTCTCTTCGGAATTACCACTGTAAAACCTTTCTTCTTAAGAGGGATGGGAAAAAAGTGGCCTTGGCTATCATTTGCAAAATTAAAAATAAGAATATTTCATTCAGCTGTAAGGAATGAAAAGTCGTAACCTAAAGCGAATTATAGCAAGTATCTCATCTTTAAATTAGTAGAAAAGCAAGGATCTCGTTGAATATTTAATGCTTTGTGACGAAGTCTGCTCAGGACTTTTTTTGTACAGTCCCTAACTCAAGGGACTTAGCTATACCCAGCTCGTCACTCCAAAGACTTGCTTTATATTTTTCTCTTACCTTATTTAAGATTCCTCACAACTTTTATACTTCTAGTATTTTTGGATTATATCAGTGATATGTATTTTAGTTTGATTAGTAAATCTTTATTAAGAAATGTATATGTAACAGTGTTGAAGGAATGAAAGAAGAAGGTTAACCTAACCATGGCAATGCATATATTGTAATAATGTTTTATTGTATTATTAGATATGAGTTAAAATAAAGATTATGTTTTCTAATGTTAAATAGTTCTTTTAAGTAAATATATAACAATCAGTTTTTGGACTACCATGAACCATGTACCTTTTCTAATATACTTTTATTGTGATATCATACATGTCAAGGCTTAAAAAATTTGTTCCTCGTACATGAAAAATTTTAGCAAAACTTAAACTGCTCATTTAATATATGATTCTCTGAAGTAGTATTTTTCCAGTATTTTTTACAGTATGTCCTTACAATATTCAGGTTGGGCTAAAAAAAAAAACGCACTTTTTTGAACACTTATAGCTCAATTTCTGTTGTATATAGAGATATGGGGTTTGCGGGGTCTGGAAAATACATTATTTTACTTTAAATTTCATATCTATATCTTTAAAAACGAAAAAAGTTACAATATCAGGTTTAAAAAAAAAATATATATATATTAAAAGAGTCACATATCAGGATATGGAACTAATAAAGTAAAATCGTTTAGGGAAGCAATGGTAAAAGTAGGAATACGTGGTAGGAGTTTATCTTTGCTACTCATAGCTATAGCTGAAGAAAAGTCCCACTTTTTGGAATGCTCGGGTGGTAGGAGTTTGATTTAAATCTTTTATTTACTAAGTCGAGGTTAGGTAAATAACGACAAGCGATAGCGAGAAAGGATCGGATGGGAACTTTAGGAAAATGTAAGACGAATTGGGGGGTTCCTTAAAGACGAGTTAGGGACAGCCAAAGGGGTAAAAGCAGAAATACATAAAAAAAGGAGTAGAACTAGCGTTTACAGGAAGGGGAGAGACATTTCTACATAAAAGGGCAATTTCTACTGAGTTAGACCTTCAAAGACTGTTTAATTGGACTGTATTAAAAGAATATTTTAATCAAAACCATGGATACTATTTTTAAGAATTTTCCGGGATTTGGATATTATGCCCCCAAACTTCATCGATATCAGCCTGCCAAAGTCTCAAAATTGAATTTTTGCGCCATCACAATACTTTCTCACTATATCTATATATATAAAGATGAAAGTCCGTGGGTATGTGGGTATGTCCTTTATACAAATCAAATCTACAGTTTTATTCCGAGCATGATGAAAATTTGCACACTTGACCTTCAAACTAAGGGCAAGGGCACTGTCTACATGATTTTTCGAAATTTAATTTTTGGTACCCAGGGGTACGGGGTACAAGTAATGGATACGGGGTCAAAGTAATAAATACCCTTCATGTGTCATATATCGTTGAAAAGCTCTTTGAGAGTACAGTAATTGTTGTTATGTATAGTTTTGTCATATTTTCATTTAGAAGAGGGGTAAAGTGGAAAAATATGGGGTGTATGTAAGTATGTGAGTATATGTCCTTTATACAAATCTACAGTTTTATTCCGATGTCGATGAAAATTTGCACACTTGATCTTCAAACACACGGGAAGGTCACTGTCTACATGAATTTTCGAAATTATTTTTGGTACCCAGGGGTACGGGGTACAAGTAATGAATACGGGGTCAAAGTAATAAATACCCTTCATGATGCATATCGCTGAAAAGCCCTTTAAGAGTACAGTAATGGTTATTATGTATAGTTTTGTCATATTTTCATTTAGGAGGGGGGTAAAGTGGAAAAATATAACTACATAATATATCTAAATAAAAATACACTGCCAATTAGTGTGACACATAGCTTCCTCGCATGCTATCTTGTAGTTTATTGTTATATTAGCATTAACGATTTATTACTTTATTGCTTATTGTGTAAGTAAGAATAATAAGGCATAAAATAACCTAATAAAGAAAAATAAACCACTTACAAAATTATGAAAAATTTATTTAACCTCTTTTACCTGCAAACAAAAACCAACAAATCGGTACGAAAGTACGGGTACAAATTTTTACAAAAATAAACAAATAAAACCGCTTTAATGTACAAATCAAGGCCTTTCAAATAATATACGACACAATACTGAAATCGAAAAAAAGTGGTCACGTGACCACGGCACTCGGGAAAAAGTTTACTCTCAATTTCTCAGGTAATAGGACGAATTAAAAACATACCAAACACTTATTTTAAAGGGAATTAGTGACAGATTAAAGCCCAAAAATCAGAATTAAAATCGGTCAACAATTGCCAAAGATATGAGAGCTTAAAGGCAAAAGTTGAAAAAATTAAAACCAAAATTGCCCCATTTAGGGTACAACCGATAGAGATACGACAAAATGTCCTATTACCAAAATTGTAGATCATTAAAAATCAGACCCGGTTTGTGCAACCAGTTTTTCAATTAGACAAAGCGTTAATTTTTAAAAAAT